>JAODAL010023271.1:0-63005 GCA_025379985.1 Phyllomedusa bahiana
TACCCCCGTCCCGCTCCGGGTCCTCCGGCCGCGCTCCTGCGCCGGCCGGGTGCGCGCGCGCCCTCTAGTGCGCGCCCGGCACTCCCGGGGAAAATTTAAAAGGGCCAGGCGCCGGTGTTTGGGTTTTTCACCGGGCACGGCCCCTATTTACCCCCTCCCTTCCCCCACTTGCCAATCGATATGCCTTGTCCTGGAGGGAAGGTTCCTAATTTCTTTTTCCGTTACTGGTACCGTCCTTCTCCCTCCGCCCCCTTGACCACGAACCTTTGCCTTTTTGTCCTGACCTTCTCCCTGTCCCCGACTACGAGCCTGTTTACGATTTTTTGTACCACGAAAACACCTCGGCTGCCACGCAAGAAAGCACGTCAGGGGTGGACCTGACTGGAATGCAAGTCCATCCCGCTTGCGGGGGGCTTGGTAAAAAACCGGACCTACTTAGACTCCGCCCCCCTGGCGTGGCTTCACTCGTTGTGGGGCCATGGATCCCTACCACATCCGTAACAATCTGTTTCATTTGATGTTAACAATTTTAAACTCAACATGTTTTCTTAATATATATAAGATAAATCATTTTTATTATTCAAACCTATTGGTACTCTAGTTTCCAGTTCGTGAATCCAGAATGCTTAACGCAGGTGCATTTGGGTGCCCCCAGTCTCCTCCGTTGTGCGGGCATCAACCCGTTCTTTTCCACAGCATCGAAGCTACCGGCGCCTGCGTGGCACTAAACAAAGTGTCTTACTGCTCCGGGGGGGTAACTGATTTTTCTGACACCGGCTAGATGTTCCTGTATTCTGACCTTCATTTTACAAATACTGCTGCCCACATAAGATTTTTTACAGTAGGAACAATAAATAAGATAAATTAAATGACCTGTACCCATCTATTTTATACCTCTTGTTTTTTTCCCTGCAAAGCTATCTTTTTTTTTCCATAATTTACATATTTTGCAGTCTTTTTCCCCATGGTAATTCCTTTCAGAGCACCCAGTTTTAGACGATTTTTATTTGAAAAGTTGTTGGAGAAAGTACTCCCATGTTTTACCCCGTTTCGTCCCATTTTTATCCCTTCATCCATTTTTACTTGCCATATTGTCTTATTTTAAGATTTTGGGTTTTTGAAAAAAAATTTTTTTTTTGATTTGGGAATTTCCCCACTGTAAGCTGTTTATATACTAAAATTTTGGTTTCCTTTTTTTTTTTTTTTATTTTTTTTTTTTTCCTTTAATTGATTTCCCGTGTTTTTTTTTTTCATTTTACTTTTTCAAGATCATCTGTTTTAATACCCTATTTTTTAACCTTGTTCTATAATTTCAACTTTTTTTTAAGTTAAACTTCCTCACACGATCCTTCGGGGGGTCTATTTAGCTCTCCATAGGGGATGGAATTGATGTTGACTGGGGGTGGCAATGTTGCTCTCAGTACTGTATTTCCTCCTGTTGGTTTTCTATATATGTTAGTCAGAACTTTCTTTTTTTCTTTATCTCCTGTCAGAATGAGATCCAAAAAAAGGAATAATAGTGGCATCTATGTTATAGGTAAAACGAAGATTGATGGCATTTTATTAAAAATTGGTGAACTCGGTATGGGGCGCCACATCGCCCCCCCCCCTAAAAGAACAGGGGGTCATCGATTAGGCCCCTACCAGAGTATACTGTCAGCATATGGATTTTGAACATCATATAATGTCTTTTGCTCCCACCAGGCCATAAATAGGTTCGCCATGGATGGCGACGCTGTCACTCCCATGGGCACCCCCACATTCTGGAGGTAATATTCACCATCAAATTGAAAGTAATTATTGTAAATGAGGTACTCTATGCTCTCTAATAAAAATATTTGTAGTTCTTCTGAGTATAATTTGAACTTTTTCAGATGATATTCTATAGCAACTTGTACCAATGGTATGGGGATACTAGAGTACAGGCTCATTACATCCCTGCTTAACCAAGTGCATTTTTCTGTCCATTGAAAACATCAGATACTTAAACACATTTCTGCACTTTTTCTGGTGACCAGATATTTCAGGTGGATGTCATCTGTTTAGACTTCACATTTAAGATTTCTGTGGTTGTTAGAGCTGATGAACCTCCTCCTACCCCAGGGATTTCGTTTACATCAAATAAATTTTTTTCTACCTACCAAGAGCCATAACATCTTTATTTTTCCCCATCTATAGACATGTATTTTTTTCTTGTGGTACAATATGTACATATTAATGGCACCATTGACTAGATCATATAATGTATGGGGAAACTAAGAAAACTAGTTGTTTGTGGGGTGGTAAGTGAAAAAAAATCACAACTGTACCACTTTTGTGGGTTTTAGTTGTATGAAGTTCAAGTGTGGTACAAAGCACACTATCTTTTTTCTGCAGGTCAGCAAGATTTTAGTGATACCAAATTTGAGTTTTCATTATGTTCTAGTACCTTTAAAGAAATAAAAAAAAAAAAAAAAGTTTTAGATTTTCTTCACAGCACCACTACCTGCAACCAATAACTTTTATAATTTTACATCTATGGACCTGAGTGAGAGTTTGTATTTTGTGGGCCGAAGTGCAGTTTTTATTTGTAATTAGAGATGGGTGAATTGATTCTAACGAAGTGGACTTCGTTTAGAATTTCAGGAAAACTTCGGTTCTGAATGAAGTCGAAGTTTGGGGTAATTCGCGGGAATGAAGCGTTTTTTTTAATTGATAAAATGGACGCAAGCACCCTGGGGTTACATGGGGGAAAGAAACTCTGGGAGGAAAAAGGAACATCCTCAATGACATGTGCAGAGATGAAGCCAATCAGAGACCGGCGGGATTTTGTGACTCCCCACACTAAAAGTCGGACGCGACCTCGATCCCCACACGCCTTTCTTACTGTGCTGTGAGCTGCTGCAGCGCAGTACTGAGATCTCACACAAAAAAAATTACTTTTTATACGCATTTTTTGGGGGTGTCACAGCTTGCTCAGAGACTGCCTTTTTCCTTCAAATTTTTGATTTTGGGGTGTTTTGGGAAATTGAAGTCCGTGTGCGTCCAATTCTGCTGCATAACTTTTTAATGCTACCTCAGTTCTGGAGCCATTGAAATCCAAGGGTTTTCTAAGCTGTTTTTTGCGTTGTATTCAGTAAAAAAAACAGCTTTTTACAACCCCCAATACCATTAATTTTTTGCTGCTCATTTCTCTTGCCAATTTATATCAAAGGGTTACTTAAGCGGGTTTGTGCTATTGTAGTCAGTAAAAAAATTTGCGTTTTTAAACTCCAAAGACGAAATTTTGCCTGTTATTCCTGACCAAATTTTATGCCAAAGGTTAATTAAGCGGTTTCTGCTTTGTATCAGTAAAAAAACGGCGTTTTAAAAACGCCATAAACCATTTAATTTTTTTCCGGGTGTTTTCTGTAGCGAAATTTAATCCAAAGATTTATTTAACCCTTTTGTGTTTTAATTCGTAAAATACACGTGTTTTTAACCCGGCACATACAAGTAAATTTTTCCGGGGCCATTTGGGAGCGCAATTTATACCCAAAAGTTTACCCAAGCCTTTTAGGGGGTTCATTTGGGTCAAACAGGGGTGAATTTTATCAAACACATATCTTCATTAAACAAGTCTGAACATTTTTAACAAACATATGTGACGAGAGGGGGCGGCTCTTCCACGTGGCATGGCACAAACTTCCGGAGCGGGCCAGGTACGCACAGTAAGGGGACGTCGCAGCAGGGCCCTTTGGGTGAATCCAAACTCCCGGTGTCAGTAGCACCGGTGTTGATCAAAACCCCAAAAGGGTTCTTGAGGGTTGAGTGGGTCATCCACTTCATCCCAGATGACATCTGACAACCCTAGCCAACAGTGGGTGGTCGTCAATATTTGGGCATGGCCCGGGAACGGGTCAGCGCCCCTCACCTGCCCTAAACCCCTGCCTCGTCCCCTTTTCGGTCCCTCAGCCAGAAAATTTATATGTGGTCTGGACTCAGTGCCAAAAAACAGCAGGACGAACAATTTAGGACACGGGCAGCTACTTGGCAACGAAAGGGGGGGCAGACCCCCCCTGCTTTTTGCATATTGATGGGAGAGGGGCATGGGAGGTTTTTTTGGCGAGCAGTCAGCCTCTGCATACCAAGACCGTTGAGGAGGCAGCATGACACAACACTCATGAAAAAAACGTGGGGGTTTGAATCCATTTTTCTGCTTATACCAGTTTTTTAAAAATGCACGTAGGGAACTTGAACAAAGGAACCATAGCACAGGGAATTTTTATGCTTATTTTGCTTTTTCTGTGCCTTTTGTTATTGAATTCAGTACAAAACAAAAAAGGGACAGAACAAAAAAGAAGAAAAAGCAAATACCCCAAAAAAGGCTTTGGAGAACTTCTTCAGTATGAAAAATGTGAACGTATTCCAACTTACAGAAAGTAAAAACACAAGTCCTTCTGGAGCCCCCCCCTTTAGGGTGGAACAAATTACATCCACAAAACTGGTTTAAAAAGCAATTTGATAAATTCATTTTTCATGAACAGATAACACAGGGATAAAGGAAAAGTTTGCTGAACTTTCCCTAGGCGTCCAAATTTTGAAAGCTGGGAAATTTTTTAGCTCTTTTGTAAGGAAAAGGCCCCTCACAAAACCCCCCTCCAAACTAAAAAATAAAAAATAATAATAATCTTTGAGCCTATAAGAAAGCTTTCCTTCACCCGTCCTCATATCCTGTACCGTACCTCTTGCCTTCGTTCCTTGACCATGAACCATTGCCGCCTGTCTTGACCTTACCGCCTGTCCCCGACTCAGAGTATGCTTTACGATTTTGTACCATGCTACTCCTCGGCTGCCACCGCAAGCAAGTTAGTCAGGGTACGACCGGGACTCCCCCAGCAAGTCCACCCGCTTTGCGCGGGATCCCTCCGCTGTCCTGACAACATAAGCAGTGGAATACGTTTTTCACCCCCGAGTCCTGCGACTGACAAATAACGGTCCGCATAAAGGCCGAAGCAAACGCGGGTTCACCATGAGCTGCCACGGCCGACTTTAAAATTACACAGGGTGTACTCCTGTCCCTTGGAATCAATAAACCTTAACACCTTTTTCTGTTTTACAGAGTCATTTCCAAAATAGGAGGCTGGAATTCCACCGTTTGGGAAAAGTCATATATCAGCCTATTTGGGGGGGGCCGGGCTGCCAAAGACTTTGGGGGGTTTGCTGGCGGGGTAAAAAACGGTGAAGTGCATGCAAAGTTTCCTGGCCCTTTTTAAATGTTTTCAAGGGTGTAAAACTTGAACAACCAGATTGACATTTCCTCCCCCGTAGACTTCGTTCGCCCAGGGAATACTCCGTCCACTTGGGCATCAAAACTTGTTTTAAAGGGGCCCTTTCTCTGTTCATCAAATTTTCCCCCTTTTTAAAATTTTTCCCCCTGTTAAAATATTTTATTGCTGTTCATCAATTTCCCCCTGTTTAATAATTTCCCCATGTTTAATATATTTTTTCCTGTTTTATAAATTTCCCCCCGTTCATAAATTATTCCTTTCATCAATTTTCCCCTTCATCAGTTCCCGGTCCCCTGTACCTACCTTTCTGCTATGTTTTCCGACCTCGAATCTCCGCCCCTGCCCTGACCTTGCCTGACCTTTGACTACAGTTTTTTTTCTTTGATTCGGTACCAAATTTTGTGCGCCTCGGTGCCACCGCAAGCATCTCGCCAGGGTACGACCTGGAGACTCCCCCCCGCAGAAAGTCCCTCCTGCTTCGGCGGGCTCTGGTAAAAACCGGGGCCACTTAGACCCCCTCCCCGGCGTGGCCGCTATCACCGTTTCGGGGTCCCAAACCACTACCTGTGTCTTTTCAATGGGAAAAGGAATGCCAAATTTCCTGGCCAGTTCTTTGAATGTTTTAGATCCACCACTTTTAAAAGGGGGGGACGCAGTACCACCAATGGACAGGGAGCACGGCACTTCCCTTAGGGGTGGGTAACGCATACTGCTGCTCTTGGGGAATCGTCTCGGAAAGACGCGGCACCATGAGTGCCCAGGAGCAGGAGTATCTGCACCGGTAATGATTTAAAGACGGGTTTCTTTGGCGAGTGGGGGAAGCCTTGACTGCCTGAAATGGGGGGGCCACTGGGCTGCGCTGTTGGGGCAGGGTAACCACCACATCGAAACCCCGTATGGTGACACTGCATGATGTTGATCAGGCCAGGTCCCAAAGTTAGGTCCCCCCGGTCACCTTTAAATTTCTGCCCACAGATTTTAAAAATATTTTTTATGTTAAACCCCTGGGTGTCTCGCCAAAAAACTTGGGACACCGCCGAAGGTGATTTTACCACCAAGGCTCCCACTGACGATGTTACCCCACTGACCCGGGGAGCCCCCGTGCCGCTACTTTCTGGGGCCGCACTGCTGCCACCCTGCTGACTCCCCGGCCCCCACTAAACCCATTCGGGTGCGCCCTGCCCACACGCAAGCGCTGCTCCCTTCCCCCAAAGATAATGAGAAGCCCTTGACACTTTTGGGCTGGTCAGCTCAAGCATCACATGGGTTTTAAAACCCCCATATGCTATACACCTAACTTTACATCTCGGCCCAGACATTAACTCTTTACTGCCAAATCCAGATTGTCTTCTTCCAAAACCCCTTCTCTCCTCCCCCTCTCCTAAAACAATGTAGAGAAAACGGAATGCCCAGCCTGGACAATATCCCCAGGGTAGGGTGACCGTTAGGGCGCCACCCTTCATCCCAGGGAAAAAGGGGCACAAGGAGGGTGGAGTGGGGGTGAAATTTTCCGTTTTGGGGGGGGGGGTTTTTGCCTTGTTTTAAAAAGGGCACCTTACCCTTGTCCCAGCCTTGCTTGCTTCACCCCCACTCCCAATGCGATCTGCTACATCGATTAGTTTTGCCTTCCCCCGCCGTCCACCCAACGGGGTCGCTTTCAAACCGACCGCCACAACAAACCCCCCATTGCATCTCTCCTCATCACTATTTCCCACTTCTGCAAGAACAGCGAAGCTTCCCCCCCCTCTTTGCTGCCCCCTGTCCCAAATATTTTTTCCTCACGTATAGTGGCGCAGAGGCCCCAGCACTTGTATTTCTCTGGCTGTGGGAAGGGGAAAGGACAGAGGAGGGTTTAGGCAGGGGAGAGCCCCTCACCTACTCCCCCGGGGCCGCCCAAATAGGGGTTTGGGGGTGACAAACCCACCGACTCTTGGCTGGGGTTGTCAGATGTCATCTGGGAGAAAGTGTATGACCTAGTGTGTGGTCAACACATGGCCGGTAGATGACACCGGATGCTGTGGCCTCGCAGGGTGACTCCTGCTGTGACGTTCCCTTACTGTGCTGCGATCTGTGGCGGCTCCGGTAACCTAATACTGTGTTCTTTGACACTATTGTAGTATCTTAGCCCTCAGCTTGTTTTTTTCCAGCTGCCACTGACATGACTTTATGAGGCTGCATTCCTGCATCAGTTTTTTGGTCAGTTTTGCCCCGTAAGTGCCCAGGGAATTGAAGGGTGAAGCGATTCTAATAGCGGCGGCAGTCATATGCGTGTCATACTAAAACACAGCATTGTATGAAGACCAAACAAAGCTCCCTCTGCATATTTAAGCATGGCACAATGTTATACAGCACCCTACAGGTTCTCTGCAGCCAAGAAATAGCTGTTTTTAACGCGATTCATCCCAAAGTAATTCGGGACGAAACGGATTTTGTCGGAAAATTCGGCCATGTCGGCGAACTACATTTTTGAGAAATTCGCTCATCTCTATTTGTAATATTTGGGATACCAACAACTTTTTTTTATCACTTTTTACTTCAATTTTTTAGGAGGTAAATTTTAAAAAAATGCAACTTTGGTTAATCTTTCTCTTTACACCATTCACCACACAGGATAAACATTATTTTAACATATTGGACTTTTATCAACACATCTATATAAATTATGTTGTTTGTTGAATGGCAAAAAGTTTGGTATTTTACACTTTAATACTTTTTTTTATTTTAAGTACCAATAAATTGTACAGTATTATGCTATAGTAATATATTGCAGAATAGTTTAGAATTATGGCTCTCCTATTAACCCTGCCTTAGGCAGGATATAATAGGAGTAGTAATAAGCCCCTGGATGCCATGAAAAGCAGTCAGACCTCCAGGCTTGTGTCATAGGCACAAAGGAAAGATGTGGGCAGTGGAATGAGGCACCGCATAATTTTTTTTTTCTAAT
This sequence comes from Phyllomedusa bahiana, assembly GCA_025379985.1. NCBI lineage: Eukaryota > Metazoa > Chordata > Amphibia > Anura > Hylidae > Phyllomedusa > Phyllomedusa bahiana. The sequence continues at coordinate 8,194 of JAODAL010023271.1, forward strand.
AACTTAGCTGCTCTCTCTAGTCATGTTGACTGCAACATCCAAGTAGTCATGGGATCACCATTATCTCCAATTTTTGCTGCTAAGTGTGGGTGTCAATTGTACTTAGCAGGAGGTACCCACTGGATATGGAGTTGGATCAGTTCATGAGTCCACTCCATATTCAATTAAATTCTACATGACGTTGAGTTATGTGTTGGTAATGGGTTATATTCCTTTCCATGAAGCGTAATGACAAAGTGTGCTGCAGAAGTACTACCAGAATGTAGCATCACAGTATTATGGGATCTCTTCTTTGATCTGACCATCTATCCCTATGTCACTTACAGGTATGCTTCTCTGTGGGGCAACTGAAGCCTGTAATCCCTCCCTTGACACAACCTAGATCCACTGTCGATCTAGATTTTATTGGTATGGTTCATGTAAGATCATACCCCACCCCTTTCTTGTTCATACGAGGTAGCTCTGAGCAATCATTAAATCTGCTAGATATTACTGCACACTGGTCATTCTTGTGATTTCCATGAAGTGTGATGACAAAATGTGCGACAGAATTAATACCAGAATTGAACTAGGAGTGATTTAAAAAGGCAAATACTAATCTTTCCTACTGACAATGGAACCCAATATGCACTACTTTGCCACTATGGTCACTGCCTCTTTATTCCTCAAACTTCTTGACTACCCCCAGACACCTACACTGGGCTATGAATTCCTTATCTCCCCATCTATTTTACTCTCACATCTGAATTCTATTGTTAACCTCTTCCACAGCATTAAAACTTTTCTCTCAAAACGCATACAACCCCGTTTTGCTCTATGCCACTCACACGCTTCCTGTTGCTGAGGACATGTCTCCTAATCCGGGGCCCCCTTCAGTACATCCCCACTGTTGTTTCACCCTTCTCTTACACACAAACCAGCACAAACTCCTGTAACGCTATAACCCTCAAACCCATTACCCTCACCCCAGCCATCCCTCTCTCTCTGGCTGGAGCTCTCTAGGATACATGTTTTATGTGCAAAAAACTTCCCTTCATCATCTAACGAAACCTATTCTTCCTCGAATGGAAACCTGGCTTACAGCTTCAGACACAACCTACCCTACTGCACTCTATTCTAGCAGACTTTAAAATTTACCCAAGCCCTCCGCACTGGCAGCAAGCATGCAGGAGGGGTTGGCTTATTCCTGTTGAATAATTTTTTCTTTGTTACGATTTCACCTTCTTCAGTCTCCCCTCTTTTGAGGTGCCCTCTGTCCGTATCCCACAACGGCCTTTTAGACCACTTCATCACCTGGCTTCTGTACTTTCTATCTGCTGACATACCCACTATCATTATGAAAGACTATCATCCCCATTGACACACATCACTCAGCTGCCACCAAACTCCTACCGCTTTCCTCCTCCTTCAGCCTCTCACAGTGGTCCATTGGAGACACTCACACAGATGGACACACGCTGGATCTCATATTCACTTGTCCCTGCACCGTCTCATCTCAAACTCTGTTCTTCCCATATCAGACCATCATTTACTTATTTTCTCTCCCCTTATCCTGTCAACTGTCCCTCCAGAAAAGAAACTTACACACCCTCACAGGAACCTCCAAAGTCTTCATCCTCAAACTCTCTCTTTGATGCTCATCTACCTCTCTTCACCATGTCCGCACTTCATGACACTGACACAACATTCCATAACAATTGCCTCCGTTTTCGACTCGCTCGCCCCTCTCATGCACAATAAAACTCAACACATTTATAGACAGCCCTGGCACACAGCTGACAAAAAAACGGAGGTGAGTTTCCAGAGCTGCAGAGCGACGCTGGAAGAAAACCTGCTTCACAGAAGACTTTGACACAAACACTCCTCAACTTTAAGTCTGCACTCAATTTGGCCAAGCACGATTACTTTGCCCCTCTCATATCTTCTGTTTCACAACCTTAATCAGCTGTTCAGCACCTTCAATTCCCTCCTTCATTCTCCAATGCACCCTCCCTCTGATCTTAGCTGAAAATTTTGTCACACAGTTTAAAAGCAAGATCAACAACATTAGCGAGCGTCCGCCGACAGTCCCCACGACTTGTCCATGCATCTACACAATGCTCTCCTCCTATGACCCGCTTCGCCACCATCACTCACAACACACTTTCCACACTACCATGCCAATCCTACCTGTCCTCTTGACCCAATACCATCCCACCATATCCCCAACTTTAACACTGTGATAATCCCAGCCCTAACCCATATATTCAACCTATTGCTAACCTCTGGCATCTTTCCCTCCTAATTCAAATAGGCAACTGTCACACGAATCCTCAAGAAGTCATCTCTCGACTCGTCCGCTTTACCTAACTCGTCCTTGAACGGCACATACATGTTGAATTATCCTCCCATCTTTTATCTAACTTTAAATCACTTCTTGACTCTATGCAATCTGGTTTTTGACCCTGACACTCCATCAGACCTGCACTAACTAAAGTCACCAATGACTTTTTGACTGAAAAAGCCTTGCACCACTCCTCTGTGCTCCTCCTCCCAGATCTGTCCTCTGTCTTCGAAACAGTTGATCACTCATCACCCTTACACATTCACTTTACCTCGGCATCACAGATTTGGTTCTTTCTTGGCTCTCCTCTTGCCTCTCTGATCAGAGGCTCACCGTTTCACTCCATGTCTTCCTCTTGCCCGTTCTCTGCTGGGGTCCCCCACGTATCAGTCCGGGGCCTACTACTCTTCTCTTTCTATACACTTTGCCTTGGTGAACTCCTAGCATCACATGGCTTCCAGTACCACTTGTCTCTGGCCCAGATGTCAAACCCCCACTTTCTGGGATCCCAGAGTGTCAATTGTCAATTCCCTCCTCCTACCTTCTCAAACTCAATGTGGAGAAAACAAAGTTTATCATCTTTTCCCCATCCCACTTCACCTCTTCAATTGACCTATTACAGTCAATGTCTCAAAGCTCTCCCAAGTCCCACTGGGGACTGCCTTAGGATAACCCTCGACTCTTTCCTGTCCTTCAGACCACACATTCAAGCCCTAATCACCTTCTGTCGCCTTCACCTGAAAAATATTTCCCAAATCCACTCTTTTTTCGACTTTGACTCTACAAAATTGCTTGTTCATGCCCTTATCTCACATTTGGATCACTGCAAAACTCTTTTCTGTGGCCTTCCATCTAGTACTCTTGTCCCCCTTCAATCCATTCTCGACTCCGCTGCCCGGCTGATCCACCGCTCTCCTCGCTACTCTACTGCCTCTCCCTTCTGTCAATTCCTCCAATAACTACCCATTGCCCAGGGAATTCAGGGCAAGCTGCTAACACTGACATACAAGGTTTTGCAGAACCTGTCGCCACCATACATCTCTGCCTTAATTTCACAATACCTCCCCTCACTCAAGCTCCGCTCCTCACAAGACCTTTTCTGCTCTCCTCTTTCTAGTTCCTCACACAACCCTCTAAAAGACTTTTCTTGGGCTTCAGACTCTCAGCCATCCTCACTAGTTTCAAATGCAACCTGAAAACCCATCTTTCAACCTACAATAACCTGCTGCCATTACACACCTCTCCATCTCACCTTCTGTCTCTCCTCCTTCTCCATTGTAGATTGTAAGCTCTCACAGCAGGGTCTTCTCTCCTTCCGTATCACTTTATTAATTACTATTATTGTATTTGTCCGATATTATGTACCTGAGCGGGCAGGGTCTTCTCTCAGTCCGTATCACTTTATTACTGTTATTGTATTTGTCTGATATTATGTACCTGAGCGGGCAGGGTCTTCTCTCCTTCTGTATCACTTTATTACTGTTATTGTATTTGTCTGATATTATGTACCTGACCGGGCAGGGTCTTCTCTCCTTCTGTATCACTTTATTACTGTTATTGTATTTGTCTGATATTATGTACCTGAGCGGGCAGGGTCTTCTCTCCTTCCGTATCACTTTATTACTGATATTGTACTTGTCTGATATTATGTACCTGAGCGGGCAGGGTCTTCTCTCCTTCCGTATCACTTTGTTACCGATATTGTATTTGCCTTAGCTTATTCAGGGCCCTGTAATTTAATTGTATTCTGCAAATAAATACTCCAGTTCCCACAGTGGATCCCAGCATGGCATCTTAGCTCGGTAACATTCATGTTAGCAAGACTACCACTCTGAGGGAAATGAGCAGGGCAGCTATGACTATCATAAGGTCTGTTTGTAGCTGTCATAGAAGTGTATGTATGTAGAGTATTATGTGTATTCTATATTGTCACTATGCCATTTCTGTAGCTCATAAACCTCCACCGCCCTTTGCAAATAGAATTTGTAGCCTATGACTGTGGAACATCACACAAGTCCTTTAGACAATTCTATTACCCCACTTGTTTATATAACCCAGGGCTGCATCTGCTAAGCGGCATATTTATGGCAATTTTATTGCTTTTAGTATATACAAGTGTCATTAATACTTGATAGAAGGCCAAAACCGTATCAGCCAGAGGTGACCTATGACATGTCCACCGCCATAAAAGACTAGCCACAAAAAGTTCATTGACCTTTCAACACTGAAGCACAGCCCATGAATGCCATCTAGTGGGGATAGTAAGCAACAACCCTCATTAAGCATCAAGGGTCTGCCCACCTCATTGTATCTCCAGCCAGTGAGGTGCAGCCTAATTATCCTAATTAGCTGATGGGTGGTGTGAAAACCTGAGATGGTGAGTTACACCTATAAGACCCATTGTCCAGGTTTCAGTTCTTTGTACATAATTTGGGGTTTAATTCTTGATTGAGCTGTGTTCCATGTCTTCTTCAGTGCCCCCGGATCCGACAGCCGACCATTGTAAGGACTTTCTAAGTTTTCTCCCTTTGATTTTATAACTGTTTGCTAACGTATGTCATATTCATTGGTATTGTATTTGTTTATGTAAGCACTGTACCTTGTTTAGTATTAAAATATTACAATTAATACGTTTAGTTCTTGTCACTGTAAAAACCCATTACCTTGGAGAAGTGTTTTAACCCTGTAGCTGCTGGAGAGCAGTGAGGTAACCCTGGAAGCATTTGTAAGTATTTTTGGATCAGTCCTTCCCTCTGATTTCCTTTTCTTTGGACTATTGAGGAAGGTGGTGGTAGCGGATTTTAAATTTTTGGGGGGGTGGACTGTCTTGGGGGTGATTTATGCTCGATTTGCCACCTGAGTGAGAGGTGAGTGCACAGTGGAAATAAATCACCTCCATTACAGTGGCCCCAGTCACGTGCTGGTGAGCGTGTACGTGACAACCACCCACTACAAATTGCTTGCATCATCCTCATGCTAGCCCGATTACTTAAGAAACTTTGGATGTAAGGGATAATCTGGCACATGAGCAATAAATATGCAAAGTGAATGTAAGCTGAAAGAGGCTTCTTCACCAGGGCAAACTGGCAGCAATTAAGTATGCATTGAGCTAACAAAGTGTGTTTGAACTGTTCACGCTTAGTAGGAGTAATAGCTAATATGGCCTCTTGATGAAATGACTTTTTTCATACACTTAATAGCTGAATTGGTCAAATGTGATCATGGGATGTATGTATGCATCTATCTATGCGCGAGATAAACAGAAAAGACTCCAATAAAGATATATTTCAAAAACTTTAATAAATATTTTATATATAATAAACATAAGAAAAAGGAGATTAAGCATATTACATAATGACAATAGACCCAAAAATATGTAGATAAATAAAACACACGCACGATCTGTAAGAATACAAGCAGTCCCCAATTTATATTGTTCCGACTTACATCTGTCCCCTAGTTACAAGCGGAGACTTATGAGGAATGCTGGCACTTGTAGTTCCATAGCAGAGAGTAGCTGTGGAACGACAAGTTCCAGCATGCCATATCAGCAAATTAGGTGAAATCCTCTTAACAATGGTAAAACAAATGTAAAAACCCTTCCCTGCACTATCCAAAACTAAGAAAAACCCTTTTGTGCTGGAGTTACATTTAATAAATATACATGTTCTGACTAGCATACAAATTCAACTTAAAAACAAACTACAGTCCCTATCCCGTTTGTAACCCGGGAACTGCTTGTAAGGTCTATTTACCTATAGAAAGCACCCTCATTCAGGAATGGTTTTTTCCTTTATGGAATGACATGGGAAATCTTAATATACTGAATGGGCTGTAAAATCACAGTGTCACCAAACACAAAAATCGCCATTCTTTTGATGTGCAAGTAGACCGCTTTCATACTATCACTGCAAATTAAATATATCCCTTTAAAATGTAACTTTTATTTAATACCTTTTTAAAAATAAAATTGCCCCTATACTAAATACTAACCAAACACCTGATATACTGTACACTAAGTCCTGTCATCAGGGAGTCATCGCCCCATAGAGCGGCCCATCTATATGACCGACGGAACTCAAAGCTGCAATCTTTTCTTGACCTATCGCTTGCAATAAGAATCATGTTAACCTTAACAGCCTTATAGATATTTATTGTAAAGTTTTAGTCACCTTCAGATATAAAGCTACACACCTTAACAGCCTTATTAATGTTTGTTATGAGTTATAATCGGCACTCCCTAGACCGCTTTCATGCCCACACAAAACCATTCTTTTTCTGGATGAAGCCACTGCCTATATGGTACCTATCTGCGGCACATTCCATTCATTCATTTTGAAACATCTCTAATTTTTCCCCACTGAGCGGGGGGGGGAAAAAAAAAACTGCACATAAATTCAAAGATTAGCCGTTCATACAGTAGCACAGTGTGGTTTTTCACCGAAGATACTCTAGGACCACATGCAGTTATGTCTGAACTGCATCTGAATTATTCCCCAAGCACACATGACACGCAGCTTTGCAGAGATCATGTTGACAAGTGGTCCGCGGACCGGCACCGGGCCTTAGCGCATCCCCTGCCGGTCCGCAGCCATGGCGACACATGATGCCGACCGCCCGGTGACTTTAGTCCGGGCGGTCGGCATCTGTTCTGCACGGCCGCTGTAATCCGGCAGTGCACACTTAGCAGCTGCACACAGCGTTCGGCTGCATCACTATAGAGAGAGCAGGGGCAGTGCATTACCGTCCCTGCTTTCCCTATTGCTGTAGATGCGGCGCTCACTCCACCATCTACAAGATCATAGCAGCGCAGGGTGTGAGCAGCAGTGTGTCACACCCCCTGCGCCGCACGTACTCTGTCTGGGTCGCTGGGAGGAGGAGCTCATGCAAGATCAGGAAATGGTAGAGTAATCGACTTTTTTTATTTATTTTTTTTTTTTTTTTTTTAAACCTGGCCATTTAAAAAGGGGTATAATTTATCCAATTTTGGAGGGGGAATATTACTAAGGGGCAATAAAGGGGGATTTACTGGAGGGGCATATTGCCAAGGGGGCATATTTTAAAGGGGCAAAATTTCTAAAAAGGGATATTACTAAGGGGGCTAATACGAAAGGGGGCAGTATATTATGGGGGGGCATATATTTATCATTCTGAAGGGGGCATGATTTTCTATCATTTCTGGAGGGGGCATGTATTTTTTATATTACGGGAGGGGGCTGTATTTTCTTCATTATGGGGGGGGCATGTTTTTTATCTATCATTACTGGGGGGGCATGTATTTATCTTCTTACACAAATGACAGAGGGATTGGGCCGTACTGCAGCGCAAATCGGCCGCAGTACGGCCCCAAATCCGCGCCCAAATAAGCCGTGTGAACAAGGCCTAACTGTAAGGGCTTGTGCCCACGGCATGGCATTTTGGTTGGTTTTTCAGACGGTTTGCAGTTTTAGAAACCGTCTGAAAACAAACATGCAACACTCCTCCATAGAGTTTAATAGAAAATCTGTGCAGCAGCCCGGGGCTGAAGGTTTTTTTGCGGTGTCTGAAAAACTTAGCACATGTTAATTCTTCTGCGCGGTACATGAACATGTGGGTGCGAAAGGAGGAGGGGAGGGGGAAGGGAACGGCTTGAATTCACAAATCGGACAAAAGCCGTCCCTCTATGTGCCAAGAAAAGACAAAATACCGGTCAGAAAGTTGGACTGGTATTTGATCTTTGCTGTGTGAACGCACCCTAAAAGCGAAGGTGGACTTCTTAAAAAAATGTTTTGAAATCAGCACAAAATCCAAAATTGAATCTAGATATGTAATAGTGTACACATAGAAGACTGCACAATCCGATAATCAGCAGCTCACTGAATTTTAACCTCCTTATTGCAGGCAGAGGTTGAAACACTTTGTGATTAGTCCAAAAAACAATTCCTTCCAGCATCCACATACGACTTGAAGTCTGAATAAAAAAAATGAAGCTTTATTTACAGATTGTTAATAAAATCCATGGCGATACAAACATAGCACACTTTAAAGTTTCGGGTTTCTTCCTTTAAAATTTGGGTCAAAAAAATGTTTCCAACCAAACTTAACCCCTTCCTGACGGACGGTCATAATAATATGGCTCTACATTTTTTCCTCCTCGCCATCTGAAAGCCATAATTTTTTTTTTTTCCACCCACATAGCTAGAGGGGTTTAATTTTGCGGGGGGCAAAAAGTACTTTTTTTACATCCCTTACCGGCGCTATGTTTCTCAATTATAGGGCGGTAAAGGGGTTTTAAATGGTTCCTACACAAAGTTAGTTTTCAATGTAGGAAAAGAAAAGAAAACTTTTTTTTTAAAAACATTGCATTGCTTTGTAAGAAAATAAGGGTTGGGCACCACGGCAGGTTTTTCAGCCCGGTTTTTTGGTTTGAAAGCCTCTGTAAAAACCCGGGTTGTCAAAACTTTATCCGGGCCCTATGGAAATCCGCGCAGCAGTCCCCACTGCACGGATTTTCCGACAGACTGTTTTTTAGACTGCTGGCTGCCTGAAAAACATTGAACATGTTTATTCTTCCACCTGGTTTTCAGGCAGAACATGAATAGGTCAATCCGAAGTGGAAGGGCTTTTCTTTGCAAACTGTGGCTGTGTACACAGCCCCAAAACAGAGAAAATACCGGTCAGATAATCTGACCAGTATTTGGTCTGTGCCGTGTAAACGGCCCCTGAGAGATCTGCTCTGAGTTCACACAGGTTTCTCTAGGTCTCCCCTTTTCTCTCTGCTCTTTGTCTTATCCGAGGGCTGGCAGTGACTTCACCACAGATTTTTATTCAATCTTCCGCTTTTCATTCACTATATGTATGCTACCGACTCTATTAATACGAGTTTCCTCAAAACTCCTTTGTAAAAAACGGTCCATTCATGTATGCATATACACCAACATAAACATTGCCTTTTCTCACATTTTATTATTTAAATCCATGTATTATAAAAAAAATTATTAAAAACACTTCTCATTTTTCTCAGCAAGAAGACTTAAGCAACCAGGCTTTTAAAGTAACGTGATATATTCATTTAAATAGGCCCAGTGAATGACCTGCAGAGAGCTGGGACCAATGTAGCAAAGGCTACCATCAGTAACACACTAGGCCACCAGGGACTCAGATCCCGCAGTGCCAGATGTGTCCCCCTGCTTAAGCCAGTACACGTCCGGAACTGTTTGAAGTTTGCTAGAGAGCATTTGGATGATTCAGAAGAGTATTGGGAGAATGTCATATGGTCAGATGAAACCAAAGTAGAACTGTTTTGGTAGAAACACAACTCGTCATGTTTGGAGGAGAGAGAAGGCCGAGTTGCATTCAAAGAACACCATACCTACTGTGAAGCATGGGGGTGGCAGCATCATGCTTTGGGACTGTTTCTCTGCAAAGGGACCAGGACGACTGATCCGTGTACATGAAAGAATGAATGGGGCCATGTATCGTGAGATTTTGAGTGCAAACCTCCTTTCATCAGCAAGGGCATTGAAGATGAAACGTGGCTGGGTCTTTCAGCATGACAATGATCCCAAACACTGCCAAGGCAATGAAGGAGTGGCTTTGTAAGAAGCATTTCAAGGTCCTGGGGTGGCCTAGCCAGTCTCCAGCTCTCAACCCCATAGAAAACCTTTGGAGGGGGTTGAAAGCCCATGTTGCCCAGCGACAGCCCCAAAACATCACTGCTCTAGAGATCTGCATGAGGGAATGGGCCAACATACCAGCAACAGTGTGTGCCAACCTTGTGAAGACTTACAGAAAATGTTTGACCTCTGTCATTGCCAACAAAAGGATATATAACAAAGTATTGAGATGAACTTTTGTTATTGACCAAATACTTATTTTCCCTCCATAATTTGTCAATAAATTCTTTCCAAATCAAACAATGGGATTTTCGGGATTTGTTTTCTCATTTTGTCTCTCATAGTTGAGGTCTAACTATGATGTCAATTACAGGCCGCGCTAATCTTTTTTAAGTGGGAGAACTTGCACAATTGGTGGCTGACCAAATACTTTTTTTACCCACTGTAGCATTGAAAGAACTCCGTAGCAACTCTAATCTTTTGGTAAGGTCTGCTGACAACGGTGGAGTGGTGTTATACTAAACGCAGGTCTACATAAGAAACTCAATCCTTTCATATTAAATGATGATAAATTCAAATCTCCACTCAATCAGGGTTTTGAAATAGGAGCCATTTCTGAAAATATGGCAAAGAAACTATTTGTCATGCATCCTGTCACCCCTGTACACAAGGCCATCTTTCCACCTTCCTTGAGTCCTATTATGGCAGGTTGGCTCTTTTGGGGGAGTCTCATGGCTGGATCAATTATTTCAGCCATAGTTGTTCAATTACCTGGATATAAACAGGATACCAAAAGCTTGGTGTCAGTTATGTCTCAAGCCACGTTGAACACACATTTTTCTAAGTTTTTATGTGATTATTTGAATCTTCATTTACAACAGTATGGCCCGTACTCAAATTTTATAAATACATTTTTGGTTCTTAGCATAAAGTTCCTGCTGGAAGATAACAATAAGATTTTCCTTTCAAAGTAATTTCTAGTTGCGTAGATGTGGTGCATCACTGAGGGTAAAACGTTTCTTTTTTTCTGCATATTGCCCATTATCCTCCCACATCAGGGGGTAGGGTCACTGTATAGACAACTTCCTCCTGTTTTGGGGGGGGGGGGGTACTCAGGTTCTAGCACCTGAATTTGGTACATACGTTAATCAGAATGACATGAACCTCAAATATATGTGTGTGTAATCATCATTAAAAAATTTCCTGGATGTTACCTTAACTGGCATGGCAGACCGTGGCATCAATGTTTCACCATTTAGGAAAGTCATGTCTAAGAATGCCACATTTTTGGCTACTTTGTTCTGTCCCGAGCATTTGAGTTCTAACATCCCCATTGAGGAATTAAGAACCAAGTGCAATAGTTCTCTGCAAATACTTTTGTTGCTCAGCAAGGTGAGGCATGTCAGTTTGGCAGTGTAAATATCCAAAAAAAATTCCTTGAAAGGGCCATTTGAAGGGTTTCAGCCATGCCATGAGAAGCTTTAACCCCTTAACGACCTTAGACGTATCCATACGTCCAGGTCGTTTGGGGGTTCACGCACCTGGACGTATGGATACGTCCTGAGGATCGCGCGAACTCTAAAGCAGAGTTCGCGCGATCGGCGCGGGGTGTCAGCTGTATATTACAGCTGACATCCCGCAGCGTCGGCCCCAACCCCGGATCGCTCCGGGGGGGGAGCTGGTAAACCCCTTAATTATCGCGACGATCGGGTCGCAATAACTAAGAGAGACGCAGGAGGAGATCGCTCCTCCTGCGTCTCTGTCGGCGGCAGCAGCGCACGGATCGGGCGATCCGTGCAGCTCCTGCCCTCTGACAGACAGCACGGAGGGCAGAGAATGCCTTCCGGGTTGTCTGTGACGTCACGATGCCCGGCCGTGCCCTGTGGGCATGTCCCGGCATCGTGACTGACAGTTGTCATAGGAACCAGTGCACAGCAACAAGCTATGTACTGATTCCTATTGAATGAGAGATCTAAAGATCTCTCATTCAAATCCCCTATGGGGAAAAGTAAAATAAAAATGTGAAAAAGTGAAAAAAAGTAAAAAAAAAGTGAAAAACAAGTAAAACACAAACACGAAAAATAAAATAAAAATACGTACACCACCCTTTTCCCCTTTACAAACGCCAATCGCCCCAAAAAAGATCAAAAATAAATAAAGTACCCATATTTGGTATCGCCGCGTGCGTAACGACCTGCCCTATAAATCTGTCATGTTAATTAACCCGTACGGTGAATGCCGTAAAAAAAACAAAAACAAAAAAAACAATCACAGAATTAAGATTATTGTTCATCCTGCAGCACATAAATGGAATAAAAAGCGATCAAAAACTCCTAGTAACGCCAAAGTTGTACCAATTAAAACGTCAGTTCATCCCGCAAAAAAAAGTCCTTATACAGCTCTGTATACAGAAAAATAAAAAATGTATAGCTCTCAGAAGATAGCGATGCATAAATATTGTTTTACACACTAAAAACACTTTTCTTTTTTTTTTTTAAAGTGCTTCAACATAAAAAAAAATATATAAATAGGGTATCGCCATAATTGTAGCGACCCAAAGAGTAAAGCTAACTTATCACGGATACTGCATGGTACCCCGGTTAAAAATAAAAAACATTTACTGGGGGATTGCAGTATTTTTTTTTCCCCTGGCCTCCAAAAAAGGGATTTAAAAGCGCCCAAAAACCCTTGCCCCCCCAAAAAAATTGAATCCCAATAAAAACGTAAACCATCTCCCCAAAAAACAAGGGCCCTACCAGCCCCAAAGCACGGAAAAATTTAAAAGTTATGGCTCTCAACAGGCGATGCAAAAACGTATTTTCCTGGTTAAATTAAAAGTTTTTTTTTTTTAAAAAAAGCAGTAAAACAAAAAAAATTACAATTGGGTACCGGGGAAAATTCAATTGACCTGCGAAAAAAAGCACCATTCATAAATACCTACAGACCGCTATAAAAAAAAAAAAACACTAACCGGGGAATTGCTGTATTTTGTTAAAAACATCTAAAGAAAAACCAAAAAAAAAATGAACATGGGCATCTTTATGCCCCCCAATAAGGAACCAAAAAAAAACTTCAACTCACCCCGCAAAAAACAAGCCCAATACACACTCTGCCCACAGCAAAATAAAAGTTATGCTGTCGAATGGGCCCAACATAAAAACCAATTTTTTTTAGAATTTTTTTTCTACTGTGAAAAAGTAATAAAACAAAAAAAAACTAAATAAAATCTATATCATTGAATTTTTTTCCCGCCCCCCATAGAAAAGGTTATCACATAATTTACACTGAAACGACGAATCCCCGGGAAAATTGAAAACTCAAAAAAAAAATTTCCCGAACGCGTTTTTCCCCCCTTTTTCATCCCCAAAAGCTAAAAAAAAAAAAAAAAGGGAACACCTTCCCATCCAAAATCCCCAGTACAACCCCAAAAATTAAGACCCCTAAGGTGTTTAAAACCCAAAAGGGGGGCACTTTTTAAAGGGGTTTCCTTTTTTCGCAATTTTGGGGGGTTTTTGAAAAATGCACAGGGCCCCAAACCAAAATCTGCTTCCAAAAGCCAAAAGCGCCCCCCCTTTTTACCCCCCAGGGGGCCCAAACAGCGTTTAACACCCACATGTGGGGTTTATTGCCAATTTGGGGAAAAATTGTTTAAAACAAATTTTTTAATTTTCTTTTTTCCGGTTTTCCTTTTATATAGAACTTTTAAGCAAAAATTTTCAGATTTTTAAAAAAAAAAAAAATTTTTTTTCATTTTCACACCTTTAAATGAAAAAAAAATTTTGAATCACCTGTGGGGGTCTATATACCAATGCCCCCCGGAAATATTCAAAAAGGGGGGTTTAAATTTAAAAAATATGCGGCCCAATTTGGGGGTTTTTAAATTAAGTTTTAGCACCTTAGGGTGCCCCCCAAACCCCTGAAATGGCGCCTAAAAAAAAATTTGAAATTGGGAAAATGAAAACCCCCAGGGGTATATTTAGGGCTCCCCCCTATTCGGGGGCTTAGGGGTAAGGGCCAAATAAATTCACGGGGCCACAAAAAGGGGATTCTCAAAAAAAACGGCAGCCCCTGGGGAATTTTAAATTTTTAATTTTTGCATTTCCCAGCCCAAAATTTACTGTTTTTCCATGAAAAATTTGGAAAAATATTGAAAACCCGGAAAAAAAAAAAGGGAAATTTAAAATTTTTAAACCTCCTTTTTGCTTTAAAATTTCTGTAAAAATATCTAAAGGGGGTTTTATAAAACCCTTCCAAAATTTTTGGTTGTAAAAAACTTTAAAGGGTCTAGTTTCTCAGTGGCATCACTTATGGGGTATCTAACATGCAGGCCCCTCAAAGCAAATCAGAAACCCGGGATGGTCCCCCAAAAAAAATTTTATATTGCAAATTTTCTTGAAAATGTGAAAAATTAAATACAAAATTTTCTAAGCCCTCCCAATGTCTAAAAAAAAAAAAAAAAAAAAAAAACAAATTTTAAAAAAAATGCCAAAACCCAAAAGTGGACATAAGGTAATGGGTAGTTTATAAACTATTTTTTGGTTAAAAAATTATCTGTCTTGCACGCAGAAATTTTTTCAAATTTCAAAAAACGCAAATTTTTTTTTCCCAAATTTAAAGAAAAGTGATATTTTTCCCCAAACAAACAAGGGTTGTATGGAAAAAAAAAAACTAACTTAAAACACTATGTGTCACGAGGGGAAAAAAAAACCTGGAAATCACATGGGAAAAGGGGAAAGTGTCCAAAAAATTTTTTTCTCAAAATAAATTGGGGAAAAAGGGCGATTTCAAAAATAGGGGTGTTTTCAGGAATGGGGGGGGGCAAAACTGGGGGGTTTTTAAGGGGTTAATAACCAATCAACGTAGGTCTAAAACTCTACAACCTAAGGCCCCCAATTTAGTCAAATGTCGAAAAAAAATCCATCCCATTGCTTTAACAAAAACAAATAGAATTTTTCTGGGAGAGGCCCCCGTAAATGGGTCTCTTCTTGTCCTAGTCTTTTGTCTCTGACAAGGTCTTCAATGCACCCAACTGGCTTAGTATCACAGGTTCTTTTGGTTGTAGCCATACCGGTTGCATTACATGTGGTTATATGAAAATTGCAGTCATTTTTTCATCAACATCTGGTGGTGATACTTTTAGAATAGGAAGTTACATCAATTGTTATACCAGATTCATAATAAATCTAATTACATGTTTATCCTGCAAATTACAGTCTGTGGGCTGTACTTTCACCCGTTTCAAAGCTAGGATACGGAGAATTTTTGTATATGCAAAGACCAACACGTATAGGTATGTCAATGGCTTCTAAGCAGTCTGCTGACCACCATGTCGATTCAACCAGCTTTTTCTGGCATAGAAAGGGTGGATATACTCATTAGAGGTGGTAACCACCGCAAAAAGCTCCCAGAACTCGTGAATGGTTAAATAAACAGCAGAATTTATTGCATCAAATAAATGTTTGGCAAAGAAATGATCTATGGTTCTTAAATCATGCATTGATTTTATTTCTGAATCATTATTTGGTTATGTGTTGTTCAGACAATCATGTGTTGGCAGCACTTAAAAATTGGTGGAAACATTTGTGCGACATGCTACGATAAAGGAGGAAACTCTAAAAACCCATAAGCGTGCTACATTTGTATCGTCATCATTTTATTAAGAGTCTATAAATAAAGCTTCAGTTATTTAATCTTTAAAGAGAATGTGTCATCAAAAAGGACTTACTGTTCAACTCACGTTTTTACGTTAAACACATTCAAGAATTTTTGGTTATTTTTTTTAATTTTCCATATCACTTTCAATATTTTTTAATAATTCTTAAGTCCTGCAGTTTTCACTTTTGCCACTAAGCCTAATAATAGACTGACACTTCCTGTTCTCTACAGAAAGATTCTCAGTTCTCTGCTCATTATCAGGACAAATAGGGTCAAACTGAAAGGACACCCCAGTGTGAATAGATAACACAGGATCCACCAGTCACAAGAGGAGATAGTCACAGTTCACCCTTTCACCTCCCTGCACAGTGATTTCTTCCCAGGTCACAGAGCATGACTAGAACACTCTCTTATAGAAGTGAATGGGACTGAGTCAGTCTTAAGTCTCCTATGTGCATTAATCTACTTTAAAGCATCTCTCTGACTGCTTTTAAAGCAGTGCAAACAAGGCCTAGTGGCCAAAGTGAAAACTGCAGGACTTAAGAATTATTAATAAAATTTGAAAGTGATATGAAAAATAAAAAAAAACCATAAATTCCTAAAAAATGTGTTTAAAATAAAAATGGGACTTAAACGACTCATTTTTTGATGACACATTCCCTTAAAGTCTTATATGGATACTGGAATGGTTTTTTGACATACACCTCTTTATAAAAATCAGAGCAGTATGCAGTAAATAACTAATGTACAGTGAACAAAATTTTCCAGGTGACAGCAAAAGAAATGCATTTAAAAGCAAACATTTTTAATGTATTGTCCATAAATGTACATACCTTTCATTAAAAAAAAAAGTGTAAACAGGAATTGTAAAAGCCACTTATACATGAAAAAAAAAACATACAAAACGGTAACATTTAACACTCCCAAGTTACCTCACAATTTGCAAAACCAGATTTAAAGAAAATGCATATAAAATTATCGTCTGCCTGTTACAAATCTAAGCATACTACATAATAAAAGCACAAGCTTGTAAAGATGGGTGGTGTCTATAACTCTGTACATAATTCTTAAGATAAGTGTGATAAAAACAGAACATAAAATTCTCTTCAATGCAATGTAGTAATAAATATCCACTTTATTATAAAAGTGAAGTCTATATTGAAAATAGATACAAAACCAAAAACACAAAATCAGCAGAATAAAGCAAATGATAAAACTGCTGAAGTTCGATTCTGTATGACATGAATAACACGCGCATCCGTTTCTCCTGTAAAGTGAGCTTAGCAAGACACCCCAAGACATTTCATTACATCACAACACACCCTATATTGGTCACAGTAAAATAAAAAAAGTCTTAGACTACCTAGGTCACTAGTGAAAGTGCGGTAGAACATCTTTAGAGTCAATCATATAATCAAGACAAAAGCAATAAGGGTTCTTTACCCATTCAGAAGTGTGAATCAAACCAACAAAATCCGAGAATTTCACAGATGATTGTTTGCAGATACAGTGTAGATACAGACCCAGTCTCAAAACGGTCTGCTGATCCAGCTCTCGTATCTTAAGCCCTCTACACAAACACGTGGGGGCTTCATGCTGAGAACCAAGGATGGGCATTGACGAAAAGGTGTTGCAATATGTCCGTTTGGAGGAGAGCATACTGCAGAAACGGGCTGCCAGCAAAGGAGACAACCTCAAAACCTAACCTTATAGATAAAAACTAGCACAGGGAGATTCACCGGGAAGAGGCGCCAAATATTTTATTGTAGCTCCCTAAAAGGATGAAGCAATCTGAACAAAAAAAAAATAAAAAAATACTATAAAACTCTCAGAGAACACCACTACATTTAGTCTGTATTCAAATTGTTGCATTTATACTGCGCTTTTACCGCAATTCGATTGTGGTAATTATTTAATGCTGTTTACATACATCAGACATCTTAAATAAAATGTGTTTTACCTGTAAAAACTGCATGTCCGATTACCACATAGTGAAACCACTGCACATCATGTAACTGCTACATAACCTCACCAGGTAAATGCACCTGTATATAGGCATCCATTTAAATTGCCTGATGTTACATAGCCGTTCAACTCGGCTCAGTCTTAAATCGCGAATGTCACAATCTCTTAATAAAGAAGTAATGTTAAAAATCAAAAAGGAAAACAAAATAAAAAAAAAAAAAGACAAAAAAAACTTTTCTTATACATCAGTTTGTCAGTAGTTTCAGTCAAATTTAGCAAGATTCAACAATAAAGTCCATGCCATTAGATCACAATTTAAAAAAAAACACTAGGTGAAAACACAGAAGCAGTATGTGAAAAATTAAAGGGGTTGTCTCAAGATGCCGTTTCATAGAGCCAACAGCAACGTTAGTTTCATGCTTCTGTCTCAGGCTGTGGGTGGTTCTATAGCAGCAATAAGCATAACAGCTCCATATTCCTAGCTCTTCTAATTACACTGACATGAGGGCAGGAGATGTTATCCATAGTGCAGATGGCTTCAGAGCTCAAAGTAAACACTCAAAAGTAATTAATCTCCATTCTTCATTAGAGATCACAAACACTGTTTTCAAGCCACCAGACGTCCTGTGGTGACCTCACTCCCTGCTGCCAGATAAGACCAACAGCAGAGAGAATGAGGGAGAGCAGGACGGTAACCAGAGAAACCTGTGTGCAGTCAGAGAATTCATTTATTTTACGGTCTGACCAAGAAAACAAAACACACGACATGTATATGGAAAAAGTCTTGATTTAAAATTCCCTACATGTTGAAAGCTAATCTTTATAGTGAGACAACCCCTTTAAGTATATCCTTTGGGTGAGAACACACAAGGGTACGGGCGCATGTGGTTGCCAATGGCCGCAAGAGTTTCACATTGCCATCTTAAGTGTGTAAGTAGCAGCCAGGTGCTGCTCATCAAATGCACTGAAATCAACTTATCATTAGGAATTGTAACCACCTCTATATAAGCAGACATTTCTACAGTCTGTAAGCCTCGAATATTCAGGCATGTGTTGACACAATGTTTAGAAGGAAAGACATCAGCAATGATCTCAAAAAAGCAATCTCCAAACAATTTAAAGTGCATCATTCTATATTGGCAAACATTAATAAGTGGAAAACATTCAAGACTGGTAAAAAATATTCCCAGCAGTATACATCTCAGCAAATTCACGCAAAAGGTCAGAACACATAATGCCGAGAGAAACTACAAAACACACAAGAGCTTCATCTCTACAGGCCTCATTTAGTATATGAAATGTCCCAGTTCATGAATGTGCAATTGGAAAAACCGATATGGCTTATTTGGAAGAGAAAGCCTCTTATTTCTAAAAAGAGCATGGCAGCACAGCTTAATATTGCAAATTTATTTCCATATTAACCACTTCTTGCAAAAAGTCCTTTATACAGATGTGACCAAAGTAGAGTTGTTTGGCTATAACGCACAGCCGCAAATTTGGTGATAATCAAAACACAGAAAATCAGTGGTGGAGGAGTGATTTGGGCTTGTTTTTGCAGACATAATACTTCAGCAGTTTCTGAGTCAACTATGAACTCCCATGTAAACCACAGAATTCTGGAGTCAAATGTAAGGCAATATCATCCAACAGCTTCAGTTTATTCGCATCGTTTTAAGCGCAACAGCATATTTACAACAGAACAGCGGAATAAAAAAAAAAGCAACAAGATGTTGCAATGGCCCAAATCAAAGCTCATACCTCAACCCAATTAAACTGTTATGGTGGAACCTTAAGGCGATGTTCACACGGCTTATTTTGGGACGGATTTAGTCCATATTCCGTGCCGTACTGCGGGAAATACGGGACCAACCATCCCAGTCATTACGGTAATCCACAGTTCTCATAGAGAACTATGGATTCCGTTCCCTTTCCCCGTTCGCGAAATACGGCAAGCGGGGAGAAAGTGACATTCACGCGCCGTGGATAATGAAAGTCTATGGGTCCAGCTAGTATTTACAAAAAAAAACACAAAACAAAAAACTTTCCGGGTACTTGTTTTGACATGCTGTGTAAGTGAATGCAGCACAGATCTCTCTTATATTTCAGGACAAGAACCCAAAAGCAAAGAGGACCTCATCACTGGGGAGCTCCGTAGCAGCAAAGCCGTTAAAGGGGTTTTCTCACTACAAAAGACTGACTCATCAAGTCGGGACAGGTAATTGAAAACTTTTTCTAAATACACAGGTCTTAATTTTACTTTAGTCAGGAGATGAGATTGTATCTGCTCTGAGTGCACACAGGTTTCAATTGTTACCTGATCACAATTCTGCTATCTGATTAGAGCAGAGAGTAACTTTACCATGGTTGGGAGAGCTCACTCCAAGCACACTTATCTATAACTAGATTAGCTTTTGCTTACAGATAAGCAACTATTTTCACTCCTCAGAACACACGTAGCTTTGTTTACAGAAGATAACATCACCTAAACTTGTCAGTGTCATGGCTCAGTTAGTTACAGAGAAGCTTAATATGTTAATCGCTGCTATAGAACCACCCACAACCTTTTTTCTTCTAGATAACCCCTTTAAGAGAGCTATAGCTAAATAAATGCTTACAAACCTAAATGAACTGAAGCAATGTTGTAAAGAAGAGTGTGCCAAAATGTCTTTAAAACAATGCAAGACTAATAATCATACAGAAAATGATTACTTCAAATTATTACTGCTAAGGCCCCGTCCACACGGCTTATTCACGCCGGATTTGCGCTTATTCACGCAATTCCGGCGTGAATAAGGGGCGGGAGCACGGCGGGGGAGCTGCCCGCCGGCCCCATAGACAATGCATTATCTACGGCGCGTCACTTTCTCCCCCCGCGGCGGATTCGCCGAGCGGGGAGGAGCGACGGAATCCACTGTTCTCTATGAGAGCAGTGGATTACCGTAATTACTCCGACGGATTGGCGCCGTACTGCAGAGCAAATCCGGCGCGGAGTACGGCGCCAATCCGCGGACAAATAAGCCGTGTGAACATGGCCTAAAGGTAGTTCTACAAGTTAGGGACTCATAGGGTGTATTTAGCTTTTCATACATGGCTTTCCCAGTTTGGCTTCATCTTTGTCAAATAATGACACGGTGGAAACTGTTGCATTTTATTGTTCATCTGAGACTTTACTTCCCCAACTTTAGGACTTTCTAAAATGACTATTTTAAAGTCCTGATACATAAAACATTAGAATTCTCATGGCTCTAAGGGCCTCATGTATGAAAACCGTCTATGTCTAAAACTCACTTTGTTGCCCATAACAGCCAGTCACTTTCATTTTTCGAGAACACTATATGAAATGAGGGGGGTGCTCTGATTGGTTGCTATGGGCAACAAAGTGAATTTTAGACCTAGACAGTTTTCATACATGTGGCCCAAAGTCTCAGTTTAGCTTTGTAAGGCTTAGACAATTCATAGCTTATATCTAATGACAAGATAAAGATAATCCATGGCACTCCTAATTAGTATTTCATAAAGGGAGTATTTTATTTACACAGAAGTAAACAATAACAGCTCTCCAAACAAACATAGATAAAAGTGAATTTCCACAGTCTGGACTGTGGAAATTCCCTTTTATCTATGTTTGCATCTTGCAATTAATGGAGAGCTGTTATGGTTTACTTCTGTGTAAATAAAATACTCCCTTTATGAAATACTAATTAGGAGTGCCATGGATTATCTTTATCTTGGACTCTAGCCATTGGGCCTTTCCACTGAGCACCCACAGAGCTCCATTGGCGTGCGGCACCATCCTCTATAAATTTATATCTAATGACACTGATTGAATAGCAGGGCATTAAGAGTACTTACACCAACTAATGTAACTTATCAATGTTAAAAGTTGTTAAAAACCACTGCATCAGTGTGATGCGATCAGATGCAGCTGAAGCTATGGTCTTCAATAAGACTTTTGGTTTTAAAGCTAGTCTGTAGAATAATTTCTTAAAGGGGTTTTGCCAAGAAGTGACTTCCTTACCTAACAGGCTGATACTCCCCTCTTGAGGCTTGAAAAAAGGGGCATTGTTTCTGTGTTTAAAAAAACAAGTACCTCCTCTGTGATGTCATCACTCCACCAAACGTTGTTTGGCTAATCCACAGAGCAGAACTGTATTGTGCACAAGCTATATCTGTTTTATTTCTCCCTCTTCTGTGCTCAGGAGAGAAGATAAGCTCAGCAGGCAACATTCTTTCATTTCAGCTGCAGGGAAGAGGGAGGGGGGCTGAGCAGTGTTGCAGGCAGGGTCTGCATGTTTACTAAGATAATTGCATTACAACCAGTGGATTCTCTATACAAAAGACAAAGAATCTTTCTACCCAGCCCCTTCAAAGCTCATTCATGTTCCCTGCCATCAGTTAAGTGCAAACACACAAGCGGGGCCAGATCAGCTCCTGGCAGTATCTAATGTAAATTGTCAGGAAACCAAGGGCATGTAAGGAAGGCTGTAGCTCTCACATGATTCACTTTTTGTAATGACATATTTAGAAAAGTGATTAAATACCCATTTTGTAGGATCCCACGTCAACATTAGATTGTGGCAAAACCCCTTTAAGTCTTCTCTTTTGACAGCTGGGTGAAGCATAACTCTGGCTTTCCATGATTAAGTAAAGGGTTAAGTTTAACAATTAAAGGGTTGTATTGTGCCATTACCACACTTGTTTTGCAGTTCACTTATCTCTGTTAAATTATCTTGTATCTTTATGTTCTACAGGGCAGAAAAATTTCCCCACAGATAGTCCGAGATGAGTGACTACCATTCTACAGTTTATACAGGAGTACAGCTGCAAATTACCTGAACTGTATGTTGTACTGGTTGCGAGTTACAGCATAGATTATAGCCTTCAGCTGAATTCGCAGTTCTGCTGCTCGGTAATTCAAAAAGTGCAGACCAATCCTAACACCCCTGCAACCCTAGAAAAGGCAAACCTGTTTATCCTACACCAGAATGTTGTACAGAAAAACTACACTTTTTGGAAGAAAGTCACTAGAGCACGCTCTTTACACTTCATAAACTTAGAGGTGTCATTTTTTTTTTTCTCAAATTTTGGCCGTTGTGGGAGATAATGGAAATGAGATAATGTGGGATAATGGAAACTGTAGCACCCTGGGATTTGCTTTTCACTTCCTGTGCAGCAGACGCTTGCACCTCATTCCCTATGGAGCACAAACCTCTGGTGATAAATGCTATACGGAACGGAAACGGAAGAGAAGCGGATCCTAGGACAGGGGACTAGAAGTATTCCTTTATATTTTTTTTCTGTTTTTAAATTTCCCACCACTTTTGCCCCATCTAATTTTTGAAACACCGCTTTAAGCAAAACATGCTGGAGAAATTGTAAATGCAGCTGCAAAACAGGCTCAAGACATCAGCACATAATGATTTAATCAATATGTGAACTGTAATACTAGACTTGCACATAAAAAAGTTATTTGGAAAAGGAATGGGCAAAATGTATAAGTTTCAAAAGCAAGGTGCTCTCTTTGCCTTCCACTCTCTCTATACACTTTGTAAACATGCTGGCAGAAAATTGACAAAAGGTTGGTCTAATGGTTATTGACCATTTTCTGTCTTGAATGGGGAACATGCTGGCTCAGTGTGCAACCCTAGGATCCAGGGCTGAAATCCAACCTAAGTTTGTATGTTCTCCTTTTATGTGCATAGGTTTCCTCCCACACTCCATCCAATAATCATCTGTAGTGGTTTACTGGGTTAATCTCTACATCGGTTTAGGATGTTGAAAGGGTACATGGTAGTGGTGGAGATGCAGTTTAAAAGGGAATGTGTCATGAAAAAAAAATGAGTAATTGTTTAAGTCCCATTTTTATGTTAAACACTTGTCATATCACTTTCAATATTTTTTAATAATTCTTAAGTCTTGCAGTTTTCACTTTGGCCACTAGGCCTTGTTTGCATTGCTTTAACAGCAGTCAGAGATGCTTTACAGTAGCTTCATGCACATAGGAGACTTAACACTGACTCAGTCCCATTCACTTCTATAGGAGAGTTTGACCTTCTTTGTGCTGATAATGAGCAGACAACTGAGAATCTTTCTCTACATAACAGGAAGTGTCAGACGATTATTAGGCCTAGTGGCCAAAGTGAAAACTGCAGGACTTAAAGGAGTTGTCTCCCCACAGGGTTTCAAAGAATGCATGAAAGAAATTCTCTGTCACTTCCTGGTTCAGACTAATTTGCATAAACTCCGTGCTTGTACAGCATAAGCTCCATGCTTTCAGATGCTAATTAGATTAGATTAGCTTCTCAAACTACTCGAAGGACTTCTTATCTGATCCCCAAAACAAAAGCCCTAATTACAGAGCTGTTTACTTGAGATAAATCAAGCTTTTTACTGTCTGGCAGCACAGGACACTGACTGACACTGCTGACCTGTGTGATGACTCACTCTCTGTTATCTCATTGAACAAACAGCACAGGGAGATTTGTTTACAGGTCGGTTACTGAGGGAACTGAAATAGCCATGGAGGTAATAAAGTCACTTGTATCTCTTTAGGGAAAACAGAGGAACAATGCAATATATTTGGAAAATGTCTTTATTTTGTGTTCCCTACAATTTGAAAGCTATTCTTTGTAGCGAGACAACCCCTTTAAGAATTTAAAAAATATTGAAAGGGATATGGAAAATATATATAAAAAAACAAAAATTCTTTAAAAAATGTGTTGAACATAAAAGTGTGAGAGTTAAACAATAAGTCATGTTTGATGACACATTCCCTTTAAGTATACCGGTTGATCTAAATTAGTCCTAGGTTCTTAACTAGTTCAATCTACTTGCAGAGGTTGGAATGTCATTTGTCTAATACAGAGCTCCAGATCTTTATCTTTCCTCCAAAGACCCATAGGTTTACAAGATATATTTTGAAGTGTAACTCTACCAGTTCAAAATCTGCTTCACAAACGCCCGATTAGAGGCGTGTGTTGAAGTGTATTTAGGACAAGTGTGGAGCATATTTTGTAGGGTTTACGCACCGAACAGATGTCTCACCATAGTTTCTATGGGGCTTTTACTCACGTGAATGCCTCAAGAATTGAGAAGACACTTAAATTTATATACGAGTAAAAGTGTCCCAAAATACACACCACAAATACGAGTTCTATGAATGATGCTGCATACTTTAAATTGGAAACAATAAGAGGCATTCAGAATATTGTTTGAAGTGTTTTTGGCGTGAGATATACAACAAAATACGCTGTGTGAACATACCCATAGAGTGAACAGGCTTATTTGCCTTAATTTTAACATATATGTAGGCTTGTTAGCCAAATCGTCATTACCAAATGCAGTTGTTCCTCTATAGCTTCTCTTAAACTGTTAGGTAGGTCCCAAGAGTGAGATGGCACTGGTGAAGTGAATAAGTAGACACGCCTTTCTCGAATTGAACTAATCTCTCATTTATCAATATAAGGGACATCCTTGTGTTTAAATCTTTATTACATTAGTTTCAGGAGACAAAATCTAAATTCAAATACGGCCGATGTTTAAAGCTTAAAAAAGGTTAAATGTGTCTGAACAATACACTCCCTTTCTTCACCAGCATTACTTTAGAAATTGAAATGTGTAAAAGTGTCTTCAGTGTCAGCTTTTATTATTGTATAGCTCAACTGTTGCAGAAGTTCATTTAAACCTCCTATAAAATTGCACCAAATTTTTGGGGTAGAATTTTGATGCAAAGGAAGTCAACTAATAAATGATCCAAAACAGCTAGACAAGTCTAAGTCTAGATGCACAAAAACGATCAAATAGCACGAGCCACAGTAATAGGTTTGGCTCATCTCAAGACTGTCTCAGATTACTCTTTAAGAGGAATAGTAAATTCATGAAACCGAGAAGACTGACCTCAGAAGAAGACTAAAAGGTGTCTCATATCTGCCTTTATAGCATTTCCTTATATCCTTTTATTTATACTATGTATATATTTATACTTTTAATATTTTATTTATTAAATTTATATTTTTTACTTAACGATTTTCTAACCACATTTGCTGGAAGTTTGCTCCAAGAATCTACTCCTCTTTCTGTAAAGTTATATTTTTCAACATTGCTTCCAATCACTCCCTCCAAATCATTTAACCCCTTAAGCCCCGGGCCGGAAAAGTAGTTAATGACTAGAACATTTTTTTTTAGTTTTTGCCTCCTTGCGTTTCAACAGTTGTAACTTTATTTTTTCAGTGACGCAGTTGTATGAGGCCTCGTTTTATTCGAGACAAGTTGTACTTTATGGGGGAGTAGTTTAAAGTTCACTTATAAACAATTGCAAAAAATTTTTAATTTTATTTAGTTTCTTTACACCATTCACATTTCACACTTAAAAACTTGTTAGATTAATTCTACAGGTTATTACGGTCGTGTGGATACCTAATATGTGTAGGGTTTTTTTGGTGTGTGTAATATATGCACAATTTATTAAATATTTATTTTTTATTTTTTTTTTACACTTTCTACGCTTAATTTTTTTTTTTTTTTTTTTTTTTTAAATCCCATGAAAGGAGAACTGTGTTACATTTTTTTTTAAACTTCGTAATGCGTTAGCATAGTCATATATGCTCGCAGGAGATGTTCTGTGATCAGGGCTTTGTAGTACAGCCCTGATCTCAGCGCAGCTGCGGCATCCGGAGTCGCAAACTCCGATGTCTGCAGCGATGCCAAAAGACGTCGCTGCAGACGAACGACCTGCACCAGCCAACGTCATAAGTCGTTAAGGAGATAAGATTTCTTGTTCAAGTGTTTAGTTTCTTATTAAAAATACATACAGCGGTTAGCACTGTTGCCTTGCAGTGCTGGGGTCCTGTGATGAAATCCCACGAAGGACAACATCTGTATGGAGGATGTATGTTCTCCAAGTTTTTGCTTGGGTTTCCTCCGTGAACTCCGATTTCTTCCACACGCCCAAAACATGTATGATAAGCTAGTCAAGAAGTTAAGACTGCGAGTTCCAATGGGGACAGGAAACCATGTGAATGACCGTCTCTGCACAGCCCTGTTTACAGTGGGTTGCATAAGTATTCATGCCTTTTGAACTTTTCCCTTATTTTTAAGAGATCATAAACTTAAATGTAGTTGTATTGATATTTTATGTGAGAGCAACACAAAGTAGCAAGTATTTTCGCAGTATCAAGAATTCTCTAAGTTAAAAAAAGTTAAAGTATGTATTCAACCCCATGTATTCCGATACCCCTAAATAAAATCCAGTGTGACCAATTGCCTTTTCACATCACCTAATTAGTAAATAGAATACAACAACATCTACTTTATTCTCAGTATACTTAGAGCTGTTTTGTCATGTTTCTTAGAGAACATTAGTGAACAAACCGCATCATAAAAACCAAGGAACATACCAGACAGCTCAGGGATCAAGTTATGGCAAAAAAGAGTATTGCAGGGTCATTTTTTTCTTAAATAAATAAAAAATAGCCCAAGCTTTTAACATCTCATGGCACACTGTTCAAGCCATCATCCATAGATGGAAGGAGTATGGCACAACTGCTAACCTACAAAGACATGGCCGTCCACCTAAACTGGCAGTCCAAAGAGAGCACTAATTAGAGAAGCAGCCAATAGGCCCATGGTCACTCAGAATGAGCTACAGCCATCCACAGCTCTGGTGTGAGGATCCATCCACTGGATAACAATTAGTTGACTACTCCACAAATCTGGTCTTTATGGAAGAGTGCCAACAAGAATGCCCTTTTTGAAAGCAAGCCTTAAATGGGTTTTATCGTTTGAAGCTTTTGCACACTTGAGCGGTCCCTATCTTTCAACTTCAAATACATGGGCGAGTCTCTTCTCTCAGTAGGCGTGTCTCTCCTCCCAGGATGCGTGTCTCCCCTCACTGAAGAGTTGTAACATCATCATTCTGTGCGAAGCAGGAAAAGGGACAGGACGTCAGCTCTGAAGACCTCCTGCAGTGTTCTCTTGCTCCTGGCTGCACAAGCGGCTTGTAACCAGATCACCTGTAATGGTGTAATCAGTTATACCACACAGCCTAAACTGATGAAACATGTGAAGAATGCAAACTGCCCTCCCTCCCTCTTATCAGGCAGGAGGTAGAGCAGACTGTATAAGGCTGTGTTATATGAGAGGAGAGTGAATCTATCAGCTAGATAGTCAGTAATTGCCCAGATCGTTCACCTTAGAGCTGGGAGAGGAGTATAAAGCCAGCAGCAATCTCAGGCAGTTAGTTTCACTTTTGATTTACAGAGCTCAGAGGGGAGTAAGCACAGAGTGCAGACAGGCAATCACAGCACAGGGGGCGTTTCCCATCTGGGGGCGTGTCCAAACAGGCTGAATGACATCGGTGAGCCAATCAGAAAAAGGGGGTGTGTCCCGCCCAGCTGCAGCAGAAATAGCTATTGATGCATAGAAAAGCTCATATCTGCTATACTAAGTGGCTTAGGTAATGCACACCAATTGCAAAAGTGCTTATTTTCACTGTCCCCATCATTTGAGATATGATCTTTGTAGCAAGAAAACCCCCTTTTAGTCCCGTTTGTAAAAAACTATATAGGGGACAGCAAGCATGTGGAAGAAGGTGCCCTGGTCAGAGGAGACCAAACTTTTTGGACAAAATGTCAAGCTCTGTGTGTGAAGGAAAGTCAACACTGCATATCACCCTGAACACACCTTTAAGCATGGTGTAGGAAACATCCCTGGGGATGCTTTGCCTCAGCAGGGAAGCTAAGCAGAGTTAATTTGAAAAAGGATGGTGCTACACACAGGACAATCTTGGAGAAAAACCTGTTAACGTCTGCAAAAGACTAGAGACTGTGGGGTAGGTTTACCTTAGAGCACGACGACCCTAAACATACAGCCAAAGATACAAAGGCAGGGTTTAAACCGAAGCATATTCATGTGTTAAAATTGGCCTGTCAAAGTCCAGACCTAAATCCCATTGAGAACCTATGACAGGACAAACTGCTGCTCACAAACCTTCACCAACCAATACAACTGAGCTAAATCTATTTTGCAAAGAATAACGGGCAAAAATTCCAGCTTCTACAAGTGCAAAACCCATAGACACATCCCCCAACAGATTGCAGCTGTCAGTGCAGCTAAAGGTGATCTTACTATATGCACGCCACACTTTTCAGTTTTTATAATTTGCAAAAAATGTAAAAAGTACGTATCATTTACCTTACATTTCACAAACAATTGCTACTTTGTGTTGCTCTATCACAAAGTACATTTAGGTTTGTGGCCGTAATGTTTAAAAATGAGGAACATATCAAGTGGTAAGAACACTTTAGCAACCCACTGTAAATGAATAAAATTAACCTTTAAAGATTTAATATAAAGGTTTCAAAGTTTTGTGCTCGAGCCCTTCCATTGTATTTGTAGCCAGTCTTTGGACCTATTTTCTCAATGTCTTCTTGTTGAGGAGGTCTCCAGAACTGACCCTTGTATTCTAGCTGTGGTCTTCCTAGATCTATATAGATTTGGATCGCAATCTCCCACTTTCTGTTGGTAATACCTCTAGCTGTGCAGACAAGTATTTGACTTCCATACTCTCTGACCTAATCAGCGACTCGTTTTGAAACCATTACAAATCGGGACTCGTAAATTATCCTCTTCAGATAACACAGACTCGCTGCTCCAATACTTAGAGGATTCCTTCTTCCCAAGCTCATAATTTCACATTTGGAAATTTTGTACTGCAGTTTCCATGGTTGACCGTTCATCCAGTAACAATAATACATTCTCCATGTTGCAGACACCTCCAGAAGTTAATCAACCCTATTCCACACGTACAAATGAACAAGCAATCCTTATCTACCAAACCTTCTCTTATGTCACTTACAAACCATATAAAGAAGAGCACCCAGAACAGAACCCATCTCTATTCAGATTGCACACTATAAACACAACCACTCGCATGGCAATCTGAACTGATGTGTGCACCCACACAAGGACAAATTACAATTTTTATTAACGTCTGTCAATTTCCCTACAATTTATTTTGCATAAAAAGTTGAGCCCCCTTTTTTCCTCCCATTTCTCTTGTACTGACCAGGTATCGGTGTAGGTCTTTTAGGGCTCTAGCTCATCTTAAACCACCAATTTTAGTCCAACTTTGTACCGCAACATATGATGCCGGGAAAAGAATTATTTTCGGTGTGGAATGCTTTCATTTTCAAAGGAGATAAGCTGCCATCAGAAGAGTCAGGCCATCACTTACTCTGCTGTGCCTACTGACAAAATATTAACACCTGACCAAACATACACACACACACACATGGGGAGGACGAGAAGAACAGTGGCTAGATGAACAAGCATTTGTTCTACTTCTTTAATTCTAGCCAGCTTTAGAACTGCATTAACACTGGTTGCTACTCAAGGCAAACCTGTCAAGTGGTTTACATCAGGTCCCCAGCTCCAGTCCTCACGCCCCACCAACTGGTCATGTTTTCTGGCTTTCCTCACCATTGCACAGGTGATTTAATTATTCTGCACAGGTGACTTGATTATTGTCAGTGCATTCTGTGGCAGATCCTGAAGACATGACTTGTTGGTGGAGCGTGAGGACTGGAGCTGGGGAATACTGGTTTACGCTACCTAATATGAGAGAAACATGTGATAGGAGAAAAGCTGAATCCTGTGATACATACAGTGAAGGAATTATTTGATGCCTTGCCGATTGTGTAAGTTTGCCCACTGACAGACATGAACAGTCTATAATTTTAAGGAAGAAAGAAAATCACAAATATATAAATTATATAAATTTGCATTTTGCAATAAGACAAAGTATTTGATTCCCCTGGCAAACAAGACAATACATGGTGGCAAAACCCTTGTTGGTAAGCAAAGCAGTCAGTCATTTTTTGTAGTTGATGATGAGGTTTGCGCACATGTCAGAAGGAATTTTGGTCCACTCCTCTTTGCAGATCATCTCTAAATCATTAAAGGGGTGGTATCATTTCATTAAATGGTCTTCAGAATAAGGGGACAGTGAAAACAAGCAACTTTGCAATTGGATGTCATTAGCAAAGCTGTCTTGTTTTCACAGTCTGCCTTATCTTCGCTTTCTGCAAACCCCAGTGCCGGTCGGATCCCACCTCCTTTCATTTCATTGGCTGACGGCTCTACTAATTTACATTCTGTTCGGCCCCCAGTTGTATTCACGGGAGCGTGCATTCCTGCCTCTCTCACTCAGAATAAGGGGCCAGCAACAATTTCACTCCATACAGCCACCAGCTCCTCCATGACACTGCAGCTGCTTCAACAATCAGAAAACAGCAGAATTGTGCCTCGGTGCCTAATGCTCCTGCGTGTAAGGGGCCAGCAACAATTTCACTCTATACAGCTAGTAGCTCCTCAGTGACACTGCAGCTGTTTCTATAATCAGAAAACAGCAGAATTGTGCAATGGTGCCTTGTGTAAGCATAGAAGGGAGACGGATCTGTGCTGTGGAGGAGTTCATAGAAGACTAGATTCAACTGTAACAAACCTCCAGCTGTGAGAAGATATCAGTGCTCTGAGTTCACAGAAGACTGTCTAGACTGAATGCATGCCTGTGGTATGTAAACAGCTCTTCGAAAATAAGACTGCATAGGGAGAGGACAATGACATGTGGACTCAGACACACTGACTCGGGAGAGAGCATGAACAGTGAAGGGGGGAGGTGGATGATGTAAGCCCCCTTCAGTTAAGTAACACCCAGCTGGGAGGGGAAGAAACGCCCCTGGATTTCAGGAACTGAGAAAAAAAAAATAAAAAAA
This sequence comes from Phyllomedusa bahiana, assembly GCA_025379985.1. NCBI lineage: Eukaryota > Metazoa > Chordata > Amphibia > Anura > Hylidae > Phyllomedusa > Phyllomedusa bahiana. The sequence goes on from JAODAL010023271.1 coordinate 39,504, forward strand.
AAAATCAAGCTTCAAGAAAACAGGCGAACTGACGAAGCGATACATCCCCTTTAAGATTTTGAGGCGGTCGCTTGGCAACTCAGAGCTTCAACTCCCTCCCTAAGTTTTCTATGGGATTAAGGTCTGGAGACTCTGCTTTTTAAGCCACTCCTTTGTTGCCTTGGCTGTATGTTTTGGGTCAATGTTTTGCTGGAACACCCAGCCACGACCCATGTTCTGGCGGAGGGAAATAGGTGGTTTCTTAGGATTTTACGATTCATGGCTCTATCCATTCTCCCATTGATGCGGTGAAGTAGTCCTGTGCCCTTAGCAGAGATATATCACCAAAACAATGTTTCCACCTCCATGCTCAACAGTGGGGACGGTGTTCTTTGGGTCCTAGGCAGCATTTCTCTTCCTCAAAACACGTTGAGTTAATGTCAAAGAGCTAAATTTTTGTCTCATCTGACCACAGCACCTTCTCCCAATAACTCCCATAATCATCCAGGTGTTCACTGGCAAACTTCAGGCAGGCCTGCACATATACCTTCTTGAGTAAAAGGACCTTGTGGGCACTGCAGGATTTTAAACCATTACGGCGTAATGTGTTACCAATTGTTTTCTTGGTGGTCCCCAGCGGACTTGAGATCATTAACATGTTCCCCCGTGTAGATTTAGGCTGATCTCTCACCTTCCTCATGAACAAGGATACCCCCCCCCCCCCCCCACACACACACACAAGGTGAGATTTTGCAGGGTGTCCCAAATCGATGTCAGTTGACAGTCATTTTGTATTTCTTCCATTTTCTTACTATTGCACAAACAGTTGTCTCCTTCTTATCCAGCGTCTTACTTATGGTTTTGTAGCCCATTCCAGCTCCAGCTTGGGATCCCTTACTGAAGCTAGTACTTTGCTATAGATATAAGGCTCTCCTGTTAATAGGTGGGGTTCCACCAGACTTGATAATAGAAAGGGAGTTATTCCCTCTTTCAGAAGCAAAAAGGGTTAAATGATGAGGTTAGAGATCAGGTTTTTAAATAGTGTGTATAGAGGTTAAGAGTTAGATATAATAAAAGTTACGTTTTAGTGTTTAAAAGATAGAGAACTGATAGAGTTTAAGTTTGCCTATGGGAAAATAGTAAATATAGTGATCAAAAGTCACTCTTTGTTCTCTTACGAGATTCCCAATTTTTTGGAGATTATGTGACAAGGTCTATGATCTTGTCCCTGACATCGTTAGAAAGCACTTTGGTCTTGCCCATATTGTAGAGGTTATAGTCTGACTGATTGAGGACAGGAGACTTTTATAAAGGAGACTATTTAAGACAGCAGTCTTTAATGGAGGTAATAAGTTGATTAGGAGCATCTAACTGGTCTGTAGGAGCCAGAACTCTCAATGGTTGGTAGGGGGTCAAATACTTATCTCTCTCAGCAAAATACAAATAAATTTATACAATGTGATTTTCTGGATTTTTGATATTCTCTCACTGTTAAAATAAACCTACCCTTAAAATGATAGGCTGTTCATGTCTTTGTCAGTGGGCAAACTTACAACCAGCAAGGGATCAAATAATTATTTCCTTTACTGAAGGTCTATGTGATTTGGAGCAGGATTTCTGAGTAAAAAACAGAGCATATCCCAATTGGACTCCATAAGAGAAAGTGGAAGTTTAGCTTACCCTGCCCACATACAGTGATTGACATCTTTAGCTATATTATTGTCTTTACAGAGCAAGCTGCGAATCACTATGTGAGTAGGGAAAGCAGCACTTTCTAAAGTTTGTATGACAGCACTTCCATAACAAATCTACAGGCCCTCTTACAAACAGATCATAAAGAAAGTTCAGAACTGGGGAGAGGAAGCAGAAAAATATATAAATATACTGTATTTTTTGGACTATAAGGCGCATTATCAATTAGCGCCTGCTAAGTCGTCTTGGTTCACATAAGGCGCACCGGATTATAAGGTGCAGCGCATTAAATGAAACAAAGATCAGACCGCAAGCCAAACTTTATTCAACACTTTCAGAACAGTTGCTGTACGTATCACCACACGCAGTTACACTCCTGACTACGGTGGCCATTCTCCATATTTCCGTGCCGGATTGCCGCTGCGGATTGCGGGCGCAATATGGTCGGATTTACAATGGTCCTGCCACTTATTGTGCCGTATTTCACATCGGAAATCACCCCCATGTAAAGAATGCGGATTGTAATTCCGTCGCGAAATACGTGCCACACTCAGTGACACTTATTTGCAACCGATTTGTAACTGATTTCGGAACGTATTTACGATCGGAAATCAATTACAAATCAGTTGCAAATAAGTGTCACTAAATTAGCTGTAAATACGTTCTGAACAAAGCCCAAGTGAAGAATTGATTCATATATAAGGCGCATCGGACTATAAGGCGCACTTTCGATTTCTGAGAAAATCATAGGCTTTTATGTGCGCCTTATAGTCCGAAAAATACGGTATATATCTGTCTATGTTCTTCATTGATTCTTCACCACTACCCATCATTAACCCTACTCTTATGGTTCTTTTTGATTTTGGGTGGCATTGCTTTATTTAAACCTTACCTTTTACCATAAAAGTTTGTTAACAAGGCTATCCTCGGACTTCAGATAGATGCGTTCGTGAATAAAAGGGTGTTCCGATGCTACATAATGCGTGTTAGTCTGTCGGGGCATGATAAGAAATAAAACACACCTCCTGGACACTCTTGTTCCACTGTAGCCTGTGAATAGCAGCACTTGTCACGTGAAGGATGAACGGGCAAGGCTACTGCCGGGATCAATGGAATGGCCACATCTTGAGAACGTGATCATCCAGGAAGTATTCTTCAATTTCTTATCATGCCCAAATGGACTAACAAACATCGACACACCACTTTGATTCTTACAGCTGTGTGCCTCGACATTTCTGTTAGAAACACTGAACACGGCAAAAATGTCAGCACTGTTTGTTCAATCCCTAAGAGTGGTCCTCCACTATGACATAGAAATCAATCACCTAGAGCTTCCAAGTACCTTTTAAAGATTGGTTTGTGCTTTTACTGTTTAATGTCTTCTATATGCATCAGAGGATAGCAAAAAGAAACCCAATACCCTCCATTAAGAACACTGCCTGGCACGCATGAGGCTGTCAGATGGTTTATGCTGCCCTATCCAAGAGCAGGGTGGTCAGGGAAAGAAGGAGTAGGAGAGGAGGTGGGGGGGGGGGGGGGGGACCACAACATAACTGATTTTCTATTACAGCAAGTAGTTGTTAAAGAGAACCTGTCACCTAGTTTATCTAGTTTATGCCCCCCTTGCTGAGGACAGCACAAGCTAGTGTCAGACCTGCTGTTTCCAGCGCTGTGTCCCTTATGTAAGATGCAGCATTTTCAGAGTATTTAATGCTCAAATCTACAGTTTTTAGCCAGAAAGGAGTCCTGAAAAGAGTCCGGTTTTTCATACCCCGCCCACCTGAGGCTAGCCCCGCCCACCTCTCAACTGACTAACCTATTACTTTGAATAGGTAGAAACATGTGAATAACTTCGGTGGGCGGGGCTAACTCCTGCTCATGAATAAGATTTGAGCATTAAAAGCATCTTACAGAAGGGTCACAGCGCTGAAAACAGCGTGTCTGTCACTAGCTTGTACTGTCCTCAGCAAGGGAGGCATAACCTATGTGACAGGTTCCCTTTAAAGTCAGACACCAACAAAGTTACCATTTAACATTTGCAACAAAATGCCCAGGAGTTTTATGTATTTTCAGGTTTCTGTGTCTAGCTTTCACAAATCTTGAAAAAGAAAAATCCAAAGCAAGCCATTTTGGATTCATCCCAAACACAAGAGAAGTTAAAAGGACATTTAAAAAAAAAAAAAAAAAAGAAACAAACAAAAACACCTTGATTTGAAACATTGTGTTTTTTTCTTCAGATAGTTACAACAAAGGAAAAAAGCCATCATGATCTTTATTTCAATATTTCTTGTCGTTCGTTAACACCAAACAAATCAAAACATTTTCAGTTCATTGTATATGACGTAGAATCGCACTCTCCACTGAGGAACCAAAGAAATCACACTTTATTTCATATTTTATATTTACAAAATCCACAATATTTCCTTGATATCCAGAGTTAAACCAGTAGTAAAGTATAAAGCAGAGATATTCCAAAAAAGTTTAAGAAATTAAAACTAAAAATTAGACATAATATTTGAGAGCACTGAAAACACACAACTTAAAACGTTTCTAGTTCTCGTTTTCCACACATGCAACTTAGTAACATATATATTACACATTAAGTTCTGAAACAAGAGAATTCATGGCGATCTTAAATGACCAGCAGACGCTTAACATTAGCATTTTTAACCACTTCTGCAATCCATAAAATTTCACTTTTGAACAATTGACGTGAATGGAAACATGGAGACCATGAGGATCTGACACTTTTTTTTTTTATCATCTGCCACAATTCCCATCGCAACCAAATAGGTCAAGATGTTACACTGGATCAAATCATGCAGCACAAGATCAGTCCAGAAGAACAGCACACGGCCTGGAGAGCAAAGCTGCACGTCTGAACATGGACATACATTTAAACTGAGCACACTTGTGATCGTGCGCATTTCTCAATTAGATGGCAACTTTTGGGTGGCAAATCCACTTGATATGTTGAAAAACATCACGAGTTGCATAAAAGGAAAAATGAACAAGCCCCTCTTCCTTCAATTTGTGAAATCTTCTCAAGAAAAAACCCAAGCAGGCTCCAACTGGTACTCTCACCTTCTCCAAAGGAAATACAAATCTTAAGCGTTTTATTCTGCAAACCATAGGAATAGAAGTTTTGCCACTAGCTTATTGTATGTACAACAGTACACTAAAGGAAACAGAAAAAGTTTTCCCCAAAGAGCACGCAAGGCAAAATTGTAACAGCAAAATTAGAAAATCAGACCATGAGGAGAAAAAAAAAAAAATTGCATCCACAATTTAAGAAATTACAATGCATATGTATTTACACCGAGTAGCTTGTGGCAAAATTTGTATTCCCCATCTCAGAGAAAAACAAAACACGTAAATTTCCAATGTACAAAGACCTGATTTGCAACATTTTAGGCAGCATTTTGGTAATGAGCATTATTGCATGTTTAACAACACATTTGAGATAAATGTCAATTATTTGTACATTTTAAAAATATTACAAAATTCATTTGTGTTTAGTTTGCAAAATATGTTCACCAGAAAATACTTCTGAACGTAAAAAACATGTGCTTAATCAGAATTAACACTGGCAAAAGGGGAAATAAAAACCTTAAATGGTTGACAAAACCAAAACATACCCTAACAAGTGATTTGTTCTGCAAATACAATACACAATTCACCTATAGCCGCATGGAACAATTCTGTAAGATTCAGATGCCTTGGCCTGTACATCAGTCACAGTACAAGAGATGGTGTACCCGTATCTACGGCTGGATTAACCTAAAACAAGTTTGACTTTCCTTGAGCCCATTGGCCGGTCATTTAGATCAACCACTGCTGCCATTGCCTCATCACGGGATTCAAATGCAACCATGGCCTCTCCTGTAGCCATTCCCTTTTCACTATACTTTAAGCAAACAGAACCTGGTATCAACTGGTAACCGTAAAAGAAATCTAGAATTTCATCTACGCTAACTGTAAAGGGCATATTTTGGATTCTAATTACTGTTGGCCCCGGTTTTCCAGACCCGTTTCCAAAGCCTGGGGGTCCACCAATAGGCAGATTTCCCGGACCAAAACCAGGAGGAGGAGGATTCATACTGCCAGGACTACTTGGTATATTTGGTGGGGCCGGGTTAAAGCTAGGGGGAGCATTTGCATTCGATGGTCCGCTCCCAAAAGGTGGAGGACCAGCTCCAAATCCAGTGGGGGGCACGTTAAAGGGACTGGGGCCACTCACAAATTCTGAGGGATCAACCGGCGAGTTTTTCACATTTGTTGTTCCAGGTGGTGGTGGCCTTGGATCTACAAATCCAATCCCCATTGCAGGTGGTGGAACGGGGGGAGCAAAGGTACTACTTGGTCCACTAAATTTACTAGGCATAAGAAAGTTCTGACCATTGTTGTCATTTAGGCTTGTAGTCATGAAGGAAAACTCTTCCCCGCTGGATCGGATAGCTTCAGATAAGTGACTACTATAATTCTGCATTTTGTAACCCTTCCTGCCTATCACAGGTGGGTTGATTTCAATTTCTTTCCTTTCTTCATTGTTCACCACACGCAAAAATGCATCTCTTCCATTTAACTTTTTCCGATTTAGGCGCTCAGATTTACGAGCATCGTCTTCACTTCTATACTGAACAAGCGCCTGCCCTAATCCATGGCCATTGTGATCTGTCAAGACATGAACACTGCTTTCCTCCACGGCAATGCCTTCTAAATGAAAGAACTGAAATACATCTCTTCTAGATATGTTATATGGCAAATTTGAAAGGTGCCCCCAGAGTCTGGGGCTGTGCTTACCCAACTCCATGTCAAGGGAAGAATCTTTTTGATCAGCATAATTGAAACTCTGCATTTTCTTCCTAATAAATTCTATCTTTTCTATCATTTGACTTTTAGTAAGAGGGTGAACTTGGATAAAACGATTGCCCATATATTGCTTATGTTGATTCAGCGCAGTTTTATAATCTGCCTCACTTCTAAATTCCAAAAAACCTTCACCAGTAGCTTTACCATTGGGTCCATAAACTATGTAAATGCTGTCCTCAATAATGTCCAGTTTCTTAAAGAAATCCATCACGTGTTTGTTTTCGGCTTCATAGGGAAGGCCTTTCAAATAAATACAGAAACCCCGCTCATGTGGGGACCTAGACCTGGAACGCTGTCGGGTGCTGGGTGACTTAGATCTGCCCATTGGTTGCTGCATCATATGCAGTGGACCATGGTGTCCTCCACTATGCTTTCCAACATGTCCACCAGCCATTACCCACTGCCTCTCACTCGCTGGGGCTACTTCAACAAAACGCTGTCCCATAAGCATTCTATTCCGTTTCAGAGCTTCATAGGTGTCATGTGGAGTAAGAAGCTTCACCAACGCCCCACCTGTAGGGCGACCAATATGATCTTTCAAAAGTACCAGCCCATCTATACGCAAACCATGAAGAAATTCCTTTATGTCATTATCTGACACAGGAACAGGCAACCCATGAAGAGCCACATATGGGTCATCATGGTTAAGAGGAGGTGGTGGTTTCATTGCATTTTGATAGGTTAATTGAATTGGGTTTACAGGACCCAGAAACAATGGGTTGATATTACTATTCATCTGGGACCCAGAACCATTCATCCCTGTAGGCAGAGGACCAACAGGTGGTGGGTTTAAAGGTGGTATTCCTGTCTATGGAGGGAGAGAAGACCTTGGTGGCACTGGAGGAACTGGTGGTATTGGAGGAACAGGAGGAACTGGAGGCAAGGAAGAAACAGGAGGTGGTACAGGCATAGGAGGTATGGATGGCATTGGTGGTAGGTTTGGTATTGTCGGCATTGGAGGGATTGGTGGTGGCGGGACAGAAGGCAGCTGAGGAGTAACACTAGACATAGGAGAAGCAAATGCTGGATTGCAGAAAGATGTACCTAGACTCGGTGGAGCATTACCAACATTAGCGGTAGAGTAAGTTGTGACATTCTTACTGCTATCAGCTACAGAGGTAACCGTAGACACTGTGCTAGTAGGAGGACTGCTGTAGTTGGGAACAGTTGTTGGCATGCTAACTCTGCTCATTACTGAGGTAGTACTCATTGTCGGATTCGGTGGAGGCCCAGGGCGGTTAGAATTTGCTGGTGGGATATCAACATTTGCCGTCTCAAAGCGCCTGCGGCTGAGTTCAATCATATTCTGCATTTCAGTCTTACTGCTCAACAATAGCGACACTTTTGACCCTTTGATTGTACCACCTGTGCGCATCATACCAAGCCTTGCATCTTCATCAGTGGCAAAAACGATGAAAGCCTCACCCAGTTCACCCCCTACAATATGCACGCCCCCATCAGGAATGGTCAATCCAGAGAAGAAGTGGCGAATGTCCATGGTCCCCGCCACAATTGGGAGACCTTGCAAACGGATGACCACAGCCATGCTTCGTAGAAACAACACACACCTGCACATGAAAAAAGCAACGTCCAAATCAGACTCAAGATTTAAAAAAGGCCTCCATCATTTTTTTTTTTTTGCATTTTGTTTTCCTTGCAACATTGTTTCTCCAGACAGACACACATTAGCATCAGAGCACAACAAAATATATAATAAGAAACCAAATAGAAGCAAAATACTCCTGCAATAACATTTTAATAAATGAGGTTATATATGTAGACAGGCATAATAGATACACCGCATAAGATTTATTGAAAAAATACATAAATGAAAAAAACAAGGTTCATTCTTTGGTAAACTAAAAAGAAACCAAATTATAACAACTTCTGCTAGGACCACTTATTTAAGGCATAAAAAGATACATGCAACATTTTTTCCTCCAACCCTATCATACTTGGCTTCAGCTGCTGGGCCACATACAAGGATTGTCTCTCAACCAACTATGCCCCGATTTCTGAATACATAGTATTAGCGGAGCACACGTTAATTGCAATAGGGAAAGTGGGAAAAGCTGGTTGAACTCTCCATAGGTGCGCATTTCCAATACATAGAAAAGACAAGCCACCCAAAATCCTTCATTAGTCTTTCAGCTTCTGGACGGTTATAAACCAGGATGTGTCACAATTTTCACCAGAGAGCTGAGTTCTAAGGCCCGGCGCACATCTGTGTCGGAGATTCCACTCACAACCTCCATTGCAGACCGGCTTTAAAACTGAACGTCGCCCGATTGGCCCCATCGACTACAACAGGGTCCGTCAGATGTGAACCAGGCCTTACAGATAAACCCCAGTGGTATGTTGGCAACATTTAACCCAAAGACTAATTGGAGTGTGGAGTACAAGAAATGCAACTCTAGTACCACATTATATACACAACACTTTAAAGTACTTAAAATATTGAGATAGATAATTTGAGTAGGTATAGTACAACAAAAATTGTGCTCATCTTTCCAATTGACAAGCGATTCACAGTAAAAGATCTACCTCACCAACACCAATTGGTTACAGTGGCCATGTGACAACTGCAAGTGAAGAACAGTGGAGCTTGTATGCTGGACCAACAGGAAATTGGAGAGGCGAGTACAGGGGTTTTTGTTTTTTTCCCCCCCTTTGTTCCAAGTTGTTTAACCTCTTAGATACAATAGTAATCATGGCATCTGAGGTGTGAGAGGGAAGGAGCAATCTCCATAAACGTATTGTCCCCTCTGCAATATGAGCGCAGGGTCATAAGGGGTTGTCCTGGAAGCTAAGTGATGGTCCCCAAGCCTGCTATCTTAGCACTTATATAAAGGGAAAATCAAAATTGTATGTACCCGCAAAAAACAAATCCAAGTGTGAAAACTGTGCAAATTCCAGAAGGCAGACTGTCAATACACCAAAAACTAATCAGATTTATCCGCAGTGTACTGTGATGCATCAATATACAAACCAGCAACATTTCAGCAAACTGTATGCAACTGGCACTGGGGTATGATCAATGTGGCACTTTAGACACCTTTCTCTTCCTTATTCCAATCCAAGTCTATCATACACAAACCTAAAGCTTTTAACAAGTTTTTAATTTCAAAGGTATCCATTTTGTCCTGGAGATGCACTCACCCAACCTCCCTAATTTATACCTAGCAGGGTCCCTGGGCAGAGACGTACTTCTTGTATGAATTGTCCCATTCTCCATAAAAGAAGAAAGTAACTTTAGGGGCCTGGGCGAGCACCTTTTTTGTGGCAAAAGTGGTCTGTCGGCCTTTTCCTAGAAGTCCCCTTAAAACCATTCTTAGCCATCACAATTTTCTCTCAACACATCTTAAAACAATTAAGGGATAAAGTATTTAAAATTCAGCGTACAACATTTTTTGAAGCAAATACATCAGGAATACAGCACATGAAGAAATCCAGAAATCATATAGAAATAGGACAAGCTCCTGGCTTACAAGCGCTGTATAACCAGCAGTTTCAGTACAGAAATAATATGAATCCTGACATCCAGAGCCTGCACTCTATCCGAGCCAATATGTGACAAAGTGGTTTCAATATCCTTAAAGGGGTTGTCTCGCTACAAAGAATAGCTTTCAAATTGTAGGGAACACAAAATAAAGACATTTTCCAAATATATTGCATTGTTCCTCTGTTTTCCCTAAAGAGATACAAGTGAATTTATTACCTCTGTGGCTATTTCAGTTCCCTCAGTAACTGACCTGTAAACAAATCTCCTGGGGCTGTTTGTTCAATGAGATAACAGAGAGTGAGTCATCACACAGGTAGGCAGTGTCAGTCAGTGTCCTGTGCTGCCAGACAGTAAAAAGCTTGATTTATCTCAAGTAAACAGCTCTGTAATTAGGGCTTTTGTTTTGGGGATCAGATAAGAAGTCCTTCCAGTAGTTTGAGAAGCTAATCTAATCTAATTAGCATCTGAAAGCACGGAGCTTATGCTGTACAAGCATGGAGTTTATGCAAATTAGTATGAACCAGGAAGTGACAGAGAATTTCTTTCATGCATTCTTTGAAACCCTGTGGGGAGACAACTCCTTTAAGGACATGTTCACACAGCTGATTTTTAATGCTGGTATCCACACAAGTGTGGTTTTTGAACATGGATTTGATGCTGATTTTAGAGACAGATTTTCAGCCTCCATAATCTAAATGATGAATAAGTGCTCAATCTGCCATGACAATATTTTATCAGTGATGAAAATAACATAACAATAGATTCACAACACATAATGAAAAACATCGTAAAGAAGGGATTTGTAACGATAAAATTAAATAAATGACCCCGACGGATAAAGCAACATAGTTGCAGCCGGCCCATAGGCATCAATAGAACAAACATGCTTTCGTATCCCGTACAAAAAAAAAAAAGTATACTGCCAACAAATAGAGCAAACATAGACCAAACAGGACTACATTTGTTTTATTTATATCCATGGGTCGGCGGCAAGATACATTGTGGTATCCGATGGGGTACAACAACAAAATAGGATTGGCAAGAATTAGGAACTGCTTTAACCACCATCGATGTCCCAATAGGAGAGAGAAAGACACAGATAGAGAGAACCCTTCCAGCAAAGGCTCACAATCTACGAGGAGAAAGACAGAAGGTGAAGGGCAGACATGTTTGTGGGCTGGTGTAGTGGTAGATTATAGGCTATCCTGAAGAGATGGGTTTTCAGGTTGCTTTTGAGGCTCTTGAAAGTAAGGCTACAGCAAGTATAAAATGCAGGTTGGATTCTGTTTAAGAATCCAACCGGTATTTTATTGATTTTTCAATGGTTTTGGGGGGACGGTTCTGTCCACAGTTTGCGGATGTGCCCATCCCCCTTAACCACTGACCAGCACACCTTAGTGCAAAATATAGGGGAAGCACGAGAGAAGTCTAGGAGACTGTGTGAGGAGCTGACATGGGGAGAGAAGAGAGAAGGTCCTGCGAGGAGCAGACATTGCGTGAGGGACGGTATCTAGAGATTAAGGCAGAGATGTATGGAGGGGAGAGGTTATGTAGAGCCTTGTAGGTCATGGTTAGTAACTTGAACTGGATTCGCTGAACAATGGGAAGTCAGTGTGGGGACTGGCAGTGGAGTGGCGAGCAGAGAGGTGAATAAGACGGGCAGCAGAGTTGGGAGCAAGAGTGCTAGACAGGAGGCCACAGAGAAGGACGTTGTAGTAGTTTAGGCAGGAGATGACAAGGTCATGGACTAGCATTTTTTGTAATATCAAAGTAGTGGTATGAGTGGATTTAAGAGATATTTTTCAGGTAGAGGCAGCAGGCAGAGGTTAGGGCTTGGATGTGTGGTTTGAAAGACCGAGAGGGGGTTACAGGTTATCCCAAGGCAGTGGACTTATGGCACCGGTGAGAGTGTACAGCTGTTGACAGTGATCGAGAAATCTGGTGGGGGGGATGGTGGAAAGATGATAAATTCCATTTTCTCCACATTTAGTTTATGGAGATGGGAGGAAAAGGAGGATACTGACTACAGACACTCTGTGAGAGCAGAGAGTTAACATCTGGGCCAGAGATGTACAGTTGGGTGTTGTCAGCATATAGGTGGTAATGAAAGCCGTGTGATGCTATGAGCTGACCCAGACCAAGAGTGTAGATAGAGGACTGACCTAACAAGACCATCATGCCAAGGGAGTAAAGGATTTGTAGCAGGAGGGAAAGCTCGACAGTGTCAAAGGAAGAGACCGAAAGTAGCGGCGTGACGCTTCAGCGGTTACTAGCTCATTGGTGACTTTGGTTAGAGTGGTGGCATCAGAAACCAGATTGCAGTGAGTCAAGAAGCGAGTTGGAGAGAAGACAATTGAAGATAGACATGCTATTCAAGGAGTTTAGAGGCAAATGGAAGCAGTGAGATGGGACAATAGTTGGACAGAGAGGAGGGGTCAAGAGATGGTTTAAGAATGGGTGTGATGGTAGTGTGTTTCAAGGAGGAAGGGAAGATGCCAGAGGTTAACAATAGTTGAAGAGATGGGTGAAGGCTGGGAGGATAACAGCACTAAGGTATGAGATGAGGTGGGATGCCAGTGGGTCAAGGTAACAGGTAGTGAGGTTAGATTTGGACAGTAGAGAGGAGAGCTTGTCATGATTAACAGTGGAGAAGCAGGTTAAGTGGAAACAGTATTGTGCACGCATAAAGAGGGGCAGTGGGAACAATGCAAGTGTAGAGGTTGGGACTGTGCAGGTGTAGAGGTGGGCGTTGGGGTGAAGTTTTCTCTGATGAGGTTAATTTTGTTTAGGAAGTGAGTGGCAAAATAATCTGCTGATAGGAGAGATGAAGGAGGGAATGCTGGGGAAGGGAGGAGAGAGCCATACCAGATCTATGTGTGCAGATTTTATGTTGCAGACCCTGTAAGAAAAATACTCATGAATAAATGTAAATGTTTTTAAACCTGTATTTGATGGCACATGCCCTACTCCTAGTAGAACATCAGTGGTATATTAGGCTATGTTCACACGGCTTAATTGCGGGACGTATTTCGCCCCGTAATTACGCCGTGTGTACGGGGGCGGGGCAGGGGACCGGCAGCCCGCTGGCCCCATAGACATTTATTATTCTTGGCACGTATCCGCCGTGAATAAAAGACATGTCACTTCTCTCCCCGCTCGCCGTATTATCCGAGCAAGGAGAGGAGACGTAATCCATAGTCCTCTATGAGAACTGTGGATTACCGTAATGACTGGGACGTATTTCAGTACAGCGCGAATTACGGGCTGAAATACGTCCCAGAATAAGCCGTGTGAACCTAGCCCCGCAATTACGCCGTGGGGGCGGGAGCGGGGGGCCGGCGCCTCGCCGGCCTATAGACTTGCATTACCAGCGGCGCGTATACGCCGCTGGTAATTCACGTCACTTATCTCCCCCCTCGGCGTATTCGCTGAGCAAGGAGAGGAGACGTAATCCATAGTTCTCTATGAGAACTGTGGATTACCGTAATGACTTGGACGTATTCCAGCCGTAATTTGCGCACTCCGGCGCGTAATTATGGACTGAAATATGTCCAATTTTAAGCCGTGTGAACATAGTTATCAATAATGTCTTCAAATACATTAAAACTTCTCTTTTAATGGGGCTGGATAACTCATTTAACACGCAGTGAAATATTACTGAAAAAAAGTAGCAACTTTAATACATTATGGCTAAACTAATAGCTTACCTGCAGAGAATTAGATTTTTTGGTTCTCTTTATTGGGAAGAATCAAGTGAATCCTGTAGGCAATCAATAAAAAAATCTTTATGACTGCAAAAAAAAATGAAATTAAAAAGGCACACATGAAAATCATACAAAAACACAATCAGACAGAAAATGCATTCAGTAATCCAGCAATGGCTTTGTCTTTCTGGCAACTCACCAGGATGAGGTGCCAACATAGAATCAAATACTTTAGGTAAATAGCCAAAAATGGAAAACCCTCACATTTAAAAATAACAGAAAAACAGTTTTTAATTTGTCTAAACAGCTATATTTTTCATTACCAAATCAGTTTGTGCCTAAATAGTTATTCAAGACAAGCAAGTTTAGTGTACCGATATCCAAAGCACAGAAACTGTTCACCTACGTTGCATTTACTTGGTAATGTACACACCAGGTTTCTGATGTTGAGAGGGAGTATTTACTCCATACGTAGAGAGAATACAGTACATGAGCTAGTTGCACCACTACAGAAACCAATATGATTCTTTAGTAGTCATCAATCACTTTAACCAAAACACAAAGCAACCCAAAAATGTAGGCACCGAGAACTAGTTATTGGGCAAACTGGCTACATGGCTCCTAGAACTTCAGGAGAGTGATAGGGTCCTCACAATTTCATAACCTGTGAACTGTAGCCAAGCCCATGTTTTGGGATTTATGGGGTTGTCCAGGTCATAAAAAAAAAAGAATAGTGAGCAGGAAGGGAGTTTGTGGTGGCTTTTTTTTTTTTTTTTTAGGCAGCAGTATCCTAGTTATTTTTATTAGGTACTGGACTGCCTCTTCAATAACACACAACTACAACATACTAGCAAAACAATCATGGTAAGACATTGAGCCATGTAAGGAAACTAACCTGACTGCAACAGTATGCAAAAATAAAAAAAGGTCTACTCCACACAGCAGAAAGCAGTCTCTCTAACACCCCTCTCCCTGTAGGTGCAAGTAGTTTACAAAATTCCATGGCTGCCCATTCCCATGTGACTACATAATGCCATAAAATAATCTGAAGTCAAACAGCCAACTACAGGCTGCTATAACCCATCATAGTAGGTTCCTCTATCACATGGTATTAGAGTTTTTTTGCCTTTTTAAATGAAACTGCAACTTAAAAGCACATTCTGAATATTTGGGAGAGCATATAACCTTACTCTTATTCCACTGAACAAAAATGAAGGCACAAGGAGACAATCTCCCCCTGGGTGATGTTCTACAGAAGTCAGCAGGCCAAAGCAACAGTACAATGAGACGTGGTGGATGTAGCAAATCCACATCCAAGCCTGCAACATGGATTTAGATGCATTTAGTCGAGATGTGAAAGGGATATTGATTTTTCTCCCAGTAACAGAATGAGCGTGCTGTGTCCCGGTTTCTGTCCTGTAGACACTTTTCCCTGCATACATTTTTTGTTGCTGCTGCCATATCCACTATTGTAGAATTCAATTCTATGATATTCCATCCTCCATGGACTATCAACAGCACGTCTGCCATGTCTGAATGCATCCTTATAGGAAACCACTTGTGATTTTTGCTGCCTTATTTAGGAGCAGGATAGGATAAAAGGAGAAGATGAGTCCTATCATATATAGGTTTATAGGATTTCAAGCAAAGAAACTACCGAAAGGACTCGCTAAGAGAAGGTTACTACACCCACATAGCTATTGACCGTTTGCTCTGTTCACACATTGATATAGGAAAAGTTGTAAATCACTGTTTGTGGGTGGGGCAATCAGGCCTCTTACTGTCACTTAGAGTCCTGAAAACAATATTTGACTGCACATCCCAAAAAAAAAATCTCCAAAAATGTTTAGAAAAAAAAAAAAAATGAGCATAGGTACACACTGGTGTGTCAGCAATATACATACACATTCCAATATCAGTAGCGCACTATCAACTGAAGAAACTATCAAAGGGCACATAGGAATTTTTGAAAGAGTATTTCTGCTACTTAGGGTACATGAAACATTTTGAGGTTCTTAGTTCACATTTTTGATCAAAACTGCTTAAGTCTACCTCCCAATCTTCAAGAGGACCCAATGCAGGTGGGTTCCTACACTAACGTTACCTCTTTTTAGGGCCTGTTCAGACCTCCATACTTCATTTGAGGTCCTCTTAAAGATTGGGAGGTAGGCTTAAGCAGTTTTGATCAAAAATGTGAACTAAGAAATTCAAAAAAAATTTTCATGTATCCTAAGTAGCAGAAATGCTTTTTCAAAAATTCCTATGTGCCTTTAGTTTTTTTTTAGTTGATAATGTGCTACTGATATCGGAATGTATACTTAAAGAGTCCTGTTCGTAATTTCTCAAATCATATAAACCAATATATCAGATCGCTCAGCTTCTCTCCTATTACAACCTGCAACCAAAAAAGGCGCAACATCAACTCCCTGACAGATTCACTTTAAAACCTATGACTATGAATGGCTACATCCAACATAATGGAGTAACACAGTATCAAGACAAACTTATGATATGGTACATTAATGAGCGTAAATTGTGTCCCACAGAGAATTTCTATAAATGGCGTTAAAACTCTTAAAACGTAAAATATACAATAGCCTAGTGTCTCTTCCAAAACACAGGTACTTCAGAGTAAGGTATGCTGACATGGAAAACTAGCTTTTTTCCCCATCTAACACAAAAACAGTAACATTAATAACACAAACAAAATTAGGTCACTGAAGTAAATCATGGCTTAGTACAAATATTTCTGCACCACAAAACAGAAATTCCCATTTGCATTGTAATGAGAACAGATTAATAGAAGGCTCTGATCCCATGACAGATTTCAAAAGGCATCAATTTATAAATTGTATTCTATCCTATAACAAGCAATCACAATATGGATGATGCAAGCATGTGCCAGTGAACACACCACGATTGGCTGGTGATTTTTTTTTTTAATGAACAGCAGCAGTTGAAACATCTACTTGCATTACAATTTTAAGAAAAAAAAAAAACACACACACACAAACAGAAATAAGGACCCATTATGAAATACTGAATACAAATTTGGACTCCAGAATTACATTGCATAAAGTGAAGTCTATGGTGATGTTTTCCTACCAACAGTAAAAGAAGCGTTATCAAAACTAAACAAAAAAAGTAGCAAACTCCACAGCAAACCAAATAGACAAGCCCTGTAATATCTGAGTAAATGCATCAAAACAGAGCAATCTCTTTTTGCAAAGGCCACCAAATGCAGCTTAATCTACTGCACTACCCATCACACCCTAGCAAACGTGCAAGTGTAAATCTAGTAAAAAGAATTTAGGTACATTCAGGACTATATACTATACTATTAGTACTTAGCAAATCAAGCAGTAGAGATCTCCAATGCACTTTGTTAGGACATGAGCCTAAACAAACACATTGTAAACAAGTCTGAAAATGCACAATCCAGACTGAACACTAGAAACATTGCCTGCAAGCCCAAAGAGAAAACCACTGCCACCAGTATTTTCAGACAGCGTTAAACAGAAGAAAATAATCCCCCGTTAACCAGTTCAGTCGAAAGAATTTTAAACGTCAGATTCTCAAGTTACGACAACCACACAAAAGGAAAAAACATTTGTGACACGGAATGTTTTTGCAAGTTTTTTGAGGGTTTTTTATGGCTTTGTGTCTCTTTAAACAAAGACATAAGTATTATACGGACACCAGTATATGCTGGATGAATATTGATCTCCATTCTCTTCAGACAATATGTATACAATACCAGAACTCGTATTAGGATTGTCCAAAGCAACAGGTTACTTTTATTATCAAATCTGCTTTGGAAAAAGAAAGCTGCAATCCATTACACTGAAATCCTCAGAAGGCATCTAGAGCAGCACATCACTTACACAACATGTCATGTTACCATCTACAAGTAACCCAAACCACAAAGATGATACAAGTCTTCATGTTGGTCCACTGAACAAGTCATGCTTTAGAAGGGGTATGAGAGGCAACTAGACTGGGAGACCCATATACATTTTTAGACTGCAGGCTTTGCAACAGGCTCCTGACAGATTTTGTTGCAGTTGCACAACTGCTTTGTCTACCATTTTTAGTCTTAGTACAGCACTGTGTAAATTACCAGCTCATTTGGGGGTAAAGAGGGGGGGGGGGCGATATAATACATACAAGTATATTTACTGGACCACAGTACACATTTCTAACAGCACAAAAGCAGTGTGAATGTAGCTTTGGACTGTCAGCCAAGCTGACGACATGAATCTTATGTGCACTGGTATCTCCAGGGACTGCTTTTGCAGCATGAGCATGCAGTTCTGCCCACCCCAACTAGATGAAAGGCAGAGTCTCAAAAATAATACTACAACAAATCTGCTGCGTGTAAAATATACTCCTATGCCACTATCACACAGCACTAGTCTGGTCAGACAATAGCATCAGTATTTGTAAAGCAAGGTTCACATCTGTGTCAAATTCTCTTCAAATCCTCCATCACATATTTCCTCATAAAAATAAAAAGCTACGTGTAGCACTATGGTTTCCGTCAAAATGAGGGACACCACAACAGAAAACTGCTGGACTCCACTGTAGTCAATGGGTTCTGTCGGGCTACATTGGTGTTGGTCTTGGACGGATTCAGTGCCACTTCTAGGATGGAGGCTGTGAATAGGATCCGTGACGCAGACGTGAACCTAGCCATAACCAGAACTAGGTACACATTTTTTAATTATACTTCATGTCTGTTGGCTTTAGCTCCCCAAAAAATCCCACTACCAATAAAGGAGGCACAAGGACTGTTTGTCTATAAACACATGGAGACACACAAGTATCTATACAACATGTAGACAAAAGTAGGGCATTCAAGTATATTTGCAACAATGTTTTCCAAGATGCAATACAGTAATAAAATATAGGTTATTAGTATGAAAAGACATTAAAAGTGTGCAACCTTCCCAGCAGCTGTCACATCCACATGTGGACAATAACAAGTAATGACACATTAATTTTTAACTATGGACAGAAAAGGTGATATAAATAATTCCTAGATCACTAGATTAAGGCTCCCAAGGCTCCTGAATGCAGGATAAGTGATCATTTTCTAATCACTGGGGACAACAACTAACATCCCTTCAGATCAGTAAAGTGGGGTCACAAGGAGCCAGATACTGCACAATCGCTTTGAATTAGGCAGCAAGCACCAGGGCGTTTCACCAATACCTGCATTTTTCAGTTGCACCTTCACCACCTTCAAGCAGCACCTAAAGCTCTAGACTTCAAACATCACTCAGTTCTGAATAGGGAAAACACTCTGGTTCATGACACATTACGAACTTGATGTACTGGTCACAAGCAGAGCCCGCAGGATGAGCGGATGCAACTGGCTGTCAAATGCAATCGCACATCTAAGAGAAATGACAGAAAGAAGGAGCTCCCTCTGTTTCCCTCAGCACTCCGCTGCATGACGGCGAGGTGCCGATGGCTTCAATGGCAACCAGAAAGCCTGACAAAAAAAAAAAAAAGCTTTCGAGGGCTTGTGACTTGACCATAGCCGGCCATGTCCCGAGGGTAACTGACAGCTGCAATACATAGCAGTACGGTCAAGCAATATTATGTATTGTAACAGCGATCCAGAGACCACAAAGTATGGGGACAAATTTAGAAAAACAGCCTCACAAAAAAAGTTTTTTAAAAAATGCCAATTACTCCGCCTACCCCCCAAAAAGTACACATATTTATGCACCTTATGCACCACATGCATAAGGACCTAGTCTATATACTTATGTTATTTAACCTACACGGTTGCCATAAAAGAAAAAATGCAGGTTTTTGCTCATCTCACTGCACACGCGATCGAAAACTCATGTAAACCCCAAGCGGTACCAATAAAAACGTCAGTTCATCCCACAAAATAAAAAAAAAAAAAAAAAAAAAAAAAAAAAAAAAAGCCTTTACACATCTCTGAATAATGTAAAATAAAAAAAGCTCTGGCTATCAGCCTACAGCGATGCATAAACATTGTATTACACAATAAACTTTTTCTTTTAAAGTGCTACACCGTAAAAAAAAAAAAATTACTTGGGCATCACTGTAATTGTGTCGCCCTATGGAGTAAAACTAATATGTCAGTACACTGCACGCTGAGCCTTGTAAAAACAGAACACTCCCAGAATGCCTATATTTTATTCCTAAAAAACGGATTAAAAAGGTGGTGATCAAAAGCTCATGTCCTGCACACAATGGTACCAATGAAATTGTCATCCCACAAAAAACAAGCCCCTACACAGCTCCATACACGAAAAAAAAAAAAAAAGTTATGGCTCTGCAAACATTTTCTTTTCCATATAAGTGATTTATTGCGTGAAAGCAGTAAAACATAAAAAATATACAAATTTGGTATCACTAATCGTATAGGCCTGCTGAGTAAAACTAAGATGTCAATTATACTGCACAGTGACCACTGTAAAATTGAAACCCAAAAAAACAATGGCTTCTCCCACCTTTTCACAGCCCAATACTTAAAAAAAAAAAATGTAAAACACATGTGGGTCCAAAATGCACAATATACCCAACCTTAGATGATGTCCCTGAGGGGTGTTGAATTCAAGATGGAGTGATTTTCTGGAAGGTTTCACCTGTTCTGGTACTTTAGGGGTGAAGGGATAAAAATAGAAAATCCGCAAAAAAAAAAAAAAAGTTTGCGTTTCACCTCTAATTTACTTAAATTTCTATGAAACACCTAATGGGTTAACAAACTTCTTAAATGCTATTTTGAATACTTTAAGAGGTGTATTTATGGGGGTAACATACAGGCTCCTCAGAGCCACATCAGAACTGGACTGATCCCTAAAACATCTGTTTTACAAGTGCTCTTGAAAATGTGAAAAACTACTACTAAATTTCTAAGCCCTCTAATGTCATAAAAAATGATGCTAACCTGTAGTAGACATATGGTATAGCTAGTTATACACTATTGTGTGTGGAATAACTGTCTTGCACACAAATTTTTTAACTTTGAAAACAGCAAATTTTTCCTAAAATTTCTTTATGATAATTTGATATTTTTCACAAGTAAACAAGGATCGTATGGGCCAAAATTTCTCATTTATTTAAAGCAGAATGTGTTAGTAGAAAAAGGAGAAAACCATCCCTGAATCACATGGATAGTTAAAAGTATCAAAGAGTTGTTCCCTCATAAAAGTAACACGTGTCAGATTTCAAAAACAGGGCTCTATCAGGGAGGTCAATAGAGATGACGCGTTTATCAACAATCCCATGGACAGCAGAGAAATGTGTCTCATGAGAAAACACCTCTCCAAAATATCAGGAGTCTTCAGTTTGGGTCAGTGTTGCACAACCTGTGGCCCTCCAGCTGTCAGGGCATGCTGGGAGTTGTAGCTTTCAAACAACTCAAAAGTAAGTCAGTGCAGTAACCCCAACTTGTGTCTCTCTCCAGCTGTGGGCCCTGATCACATGCTAGGAGTTGTAGTCCTCCAACAATTGTCAAGCTATCAGTCAGTGCAACAATACCTCAACCTGTAGCTCTCCAGCAGTCAGGGCATGCTGGGAAAGGTAGTCTTCCAACGCAAAACCATCAGTCAGTGCGGTAACCTCCCCAACCTGGTGGCCATTATGGCATGCTGGGAGTATACAGTCTTTCAACAATCAACAAGAAGACATCAGTCAGTGCAGCAAAAATCACTGCAACCTGAGACTCTTCAGCTATTAATGCATGATAGGAGTAGAAGTCTTCAAACAACTGAAAGGCCATCAGTCAATGCAGTAACCCCAACTGTAGACCCTGATGACATGCTGGGAGTTGTAGTCCTCCAACAATTGTCTATGCAGAAGCCAGGGCATGCTGGGAGTTGTAGTCTTCCAAGCCATCAATCAGTGCAATAACCTCCCCAACCTGTGTGCCCTGATCACATGCCATCAGTGCATGCTGGGAGTTGTAGTTCTGTAACAACTAGAGGGTCAACAGATGGGGAAACAACGCTTTAGACAGCGCACAAGTTTTACCAAAACCATACGCCACAGACAGGGAAAAAAAAATCTTCCTATGTTTGGTTTCATGGAAAACCACGACACAAACACACAGAGCCCGAATGAGGCGTGAACCATTCACTAGAAGCAGCACGGCGTATACTATTGGCTCACAGTCATTAGTGTCTATAGCGGAAATCACTCATACACACCTCGAGCAATGCAGCTATGAGGAAAAACTCATGTAAGTGACTGTACACATGCGTATGAGGTAACGTTAATACATTTATGGACAATACATTGTAAATGCACCGCGAGGCCTCCTTCCCAGCCGGCCATCATGCCCTCCCTCACACACTCCCCCTCAGCGCCTCCTGACGTCTCTTACCGCTGCAAGCTTTTTATGAAAGAAAAAATAAATGAGAGAAAACGCAGAAGGGAAGGCAGCCGTCGTCCTCTCCCCTCGCGGTCTCCTCTCGTCGCGCCGCTCACTATTTTTTATTATCACGCTTTCTTTCTTCAGCAACAGCAGCCGCACAAAATGGCGGCTGCTCCGAGTGTGACGTCACGAAGCGCGCAGCTGCCATTTCATCTCGTGTGGGCGGAGCTTGTGAACCCCGCCCGCCTGAGGGAGTCACGGCGCCTGCGCGTCTCGGAGGCGTCTAGCTTGTTGTCCGAGGAGATCCCAGGTGACTTTGTGGCGCGTTATAGCTGCGGCTTCAGCAATCCTGGATGCAGTCAGTCGTGAAACGTGTCCCGTCACTGGGTCTGTTTCATACAATTAAAAAAAATATAATTGGAATTTGAAAAGTTTTTGTATTGTTCCTCACAAGTTTTCATTGCAATAAAATGTAATGTAAGGCTAGCTTCACACTAGGTTGTAATGAGGATCCCTGTGAGCTTGAGAATATAGGGGACACTGTATCAAATAATACCTCATATTTGATATTTTTCCGTTGTGTAATATTTAGTGGGGAGCAGAGGGTGTCAGTATTTTGTGTTGGACACTTGAATACAATGTGCGGCCCGCTCAATTGAATACTAGAGATGCCATCTATTGGTTGTAAGCCACATTTAAGGCTATGTCTACACTGCATCAGACAAAAAACGGCCCAAAATCGGCTGCTTTGTACAAAAACCGCGGTCGCTTCTCGTTTTTCTGATGTCGCACATACTATTGTATTGTATTATATGGGAAGACGGCAAGAAAACGAGAAGCGCCGGCACATTATACAACATGTATAATACGCCGGTGCCCAAAGACGGGCAGAGAAAAGACGAGCTGTGTAGACTGCAGCTTGTCTTTATTATTGCTGTCTATGGAGCCACAGGAACGATCGTATCTTCGGCACTTTTAAAAAACAAAAAGCGCCAAAGATACGATAGTTTTTCTGTGCAGTGTAGATATAGCCTAACACTTTCAAAAAATAGTTAACACAAAAAAACGTGCAAAAGCTCAACTTTATCACTATAAATACTCATTTATTACTCCCAGAACTTATAATAAAAGACCCAAAAAATGGTACTATCAAAAAATAGCAATTGTCATATATTGAACAAACTTGCGGTTTTTGGAAAGTCCTTGTTAGAACGTAGTATCTATTAGGCAGTCGCAGCTCAATTTTCAGCACCCTAAAGCATCTTATCCACAGCAGTTTGATGCAGGGCGAGCGGCACTCAAAGACATGTCCTCACAGGCGGCCTCTGTGTAGAAACTTGCGCGACATTTTGGGGGCCCGCCCCCCTTTGCAACTGCCTAATGGGGTATCTTTT
>JAODAL010023272.1:0-63004 GCA_025379985.1 Phyllomedusa bahiana
AAATTTTGTCCCCACTCTGTGGTTCCTCCTGTTTTGCCCCCCCCCCGAATTCTTTGTGCCAATCTCTGCCCTCTGCTGCTGTGTGTTCCTTCCGTGCCCTCCACACTGTGTCATTGTGCCCTGCCTGCCCCTCATGCTGTTCCCCGCCGGGTCTCCGCTCTAGTCATTGTGCCTTTTGGGGGTTCCCCCTTTTTGCCGCCTCCAGATGTCATTGGCCACTGCCTAAACTATATTTCTCCCGCGTGACCTCCACACTTTGATTGTGCCACTCTTTTGGCCCTTAAATATGTTTTGCCGCCTCCAAATGTCATTTGCACTGCCTGACCTCATACGCTGCTGCCGGGGCCCTCCGCTCTCAGTCATTGTCCCCCTTGGGGTTTCCTCGGTTTTACCCCCTCCAAAATGTCTTGTGCCACTCCCCTGACCTATGTGCTTGGCTGCCCCGTCACCTCCACACTTGAAAAAAGTTGCCCCTGAGCTCTCAGCTTTTTTTTTTTTTCCAGCTTTCGCTGGATGACTTTATAGGCTACATTCCCGTTAAATTTTTTTGGTCAGTTTTGCCGTTTTAAAGTGCCCGGGAATTTTATAGTGAAGCGATTCTAAGAGCGGGCACATCTGGTGTCATACTAAAACACAACATTTTTAAAAAGACAAAACCAAGCTCCCTCTGCATATTTAAGCATGGCAAAATTTCTACAGCACCCTGCAGGCCTGTGCAGCCTGGAAAAGCTTCTTTTTAAATGCAATTGGCCGAAGTAATTCGGACCGAATTTATTTTTGTCGGAAAAAATTTGGCGAATGACCGAAACGAATTTTTTAAAAAATTTCCCCTTCTAATAGGGGTGTTAAGTGGAAACCATACCACTACCCTTTTATGTGGAGGAAAAAACTATATCTCCACTTGCCCTGTAATCTGATGTTATAGATATTGGTGTATCATTGTATTTTTTGTGGGTGGTCCTTTTAATAATATTGGACCATTTCTCTGTTTTGAACTAATGTTTTCCATACCTAGTCCCCTGATGAAATGTTTGTTCGGCACATGAAACTGTGGGGAAAATTTTTAAAAGGGCTGGGAATTTAGGGTTTTTGGGTTTCCTGACAGGGCCGCCCTTTTCGGGGCCTATCCCCTGTTTTTCTCTTAGGGTGAACTAGGCCAAGTAGGGTTGAGTGATTTGTCTATTCCCCTTGGCATTTTTCTATTTTTTGACACTAGAGGCGACATAATGATCGGGATCATTATCGGGATTTCTGGCGGAAATTTCGCCCCACGGTCCAATCCCTGTCGGACGCAGTGTGCGGTATTAGGCGCAACCCCTTTTCCACTTTTGGATGCGCCTAAAATGAAGGGGGGGTTTAAAGGGCACGGTGTGGGCGTTTGGGGGGGACCACCACATTCGAATACTCGATGCATGATGACGCGGGTCGGCAAATCGGCGCATTGCAGCTCCACAGGCAGACCCCTTGAATGTGGTCTACCTGAGCCGGAGAAGGCGAAGTGAAGCTAGAACATAATGGAGCAAAATGTGTTCTAGGTCGACTGTTACAACAGTACAATCCTAAAAATGAGTTGTCTATAAAATTTTCATTAATAAAGATAAATATCAAAGTTGTCCCAAAAAAAGATTAAAATGTATTGTAAAAGTTGATCAATTAAAATTAAAGGAAAAATATAAAAGATCGCAAAAGAAATACATCTCAGCTCTCCGCTCCGTGAGGCATGGAGTATGATTCAAAAAATCGTTTTTATTAGGTGTAAAACATTATCTGAAAAGAGCTAAAACCTTCTAAAAAATACATAAATAAAATCACTAACAAAAAAATCAATAACGGTGCAACATCAGGAATTCAAAATACAGTAAAAAATGCAAAAAAGAGCTGATTGGTTGAACTTGCGGGGCTTGGCTATCCTGGCATATCAGAGCGCGAGCTACTTTGTTCCATTGTAGTCTATAGAGAGAAGGGGGCACTGAAATCTCAGCTCCGTGCAGCGTGGAGTATTAGTAAATTCATTGTTTTATTAGGTGTAAAACATTCTCTGTAAAAGAGCTAAAACCTTCTATAAACATACATCGATCAAATCCCTAACAACGCGTTTGTCACCGAGACCGGCGCTACATCAGGAATTGGGATATTGTAAATTGCTGGGACATATAGTAATTCAATTTATGTAAGCGCTTCTCATTGGTCGGCAGAAACCAACCAATCAGGATAGGAGCGACAGTGAACCATTATAACCTAAGGAGTAGTATTGACCAATCAAATGAAAAGGCAGGACAGTTCAAAATACAGTAAAAAGGCGGGAAAAGAGCTGATTGGTTGAGACCAGGCGGCAGATATGAATCCACCAATCATATGTAGTGCGTCGATTTTGAGTGGAGCAAGAAGGGAGCGATAGAAGGGTGCCCTAAAAGTTATTACTGTCTATGGGAAATATTCTAGTACTGTGATTGGTTGGGGGTAAGAGGGGTCGTCATGCTTAGCCAATTCAGTGGGTGAGCTACTTATTATAGAGTTCTATGGGGAAAAAAAAATGCAGAGCGAGCTCTGTTTTTTGATTTGCTAAGTTAAAGAGGTGGATTATTTGGGCCATTGGGAAGAGCGAGCGACGCTCTTATGGGATTTTTTAATGCA
This sequence comes from Phyllomedusa bahiana, assembly GCA_025379985.1. Lineage (NCBI taxonomy): Eukaryota > Metazoa > Chordata > Amphibia > Anura > Hylidae > Phyllomedusa > Phyllomedusa bahiana. The sequence continues at coordinate 2,635 of JAODAL010023272.1, forward strand.
ATCTATAATAAAACTGTAAAATGGCAGAAATAAAATGATAAGACGCACGAAGTTGTGCCGATGTTTTATATAAAATGAACAATAATATGGGTGTACGAAAAATAATTAATAAATATTAATTCAATAAATTCATTTTTATTTCTTTATTTTCGTTAGTCCCATATTATTGATCATTGGCTAACGAAAATAAACAAATGTATATGAACTCATTGAATTCATTTTTATTTGTTTTTCTCTTTACTAACTTAAAGCACAATGTGTCACGAGAAAACAATCTCTCAATCACCTGGATAGGTAAAAGTGTCGAAAAGTTATTCTCACATAAAGTGACACATGTCAGATTTTAAAACCGGGGCTCTGTCAGAAAGGTCAAAACTGGCTCCGGCGGAAAAGGGTTAAAGGGGTTCTCCAGGAAATGAAGAAAAATAAATAAATACACTACATGTCATAATGAAAAAAAGGCCTAAATACCTTTAATCCTTTAAGGACCACAATATGTCTTTTGCTGGCAGGGCAAAAATTACCAGCGTGGTCTAGTGCGGGTGAAAAGGCTCAGGTGTCTATGAAAATCAGGATTGCTCAAATGGAAAAGGGGGATATACCTCATATCTGCCCTTTTTAATCCCTCAGATGCCATAGTGATGAATGACCAACACATCTAAGTGGTTTTAGAGGGATTTGGTTGCCTTTCTTACCTCACTGGCACCCCATGAAATGTTTTTTCCATGAGCTGATGGTTTTACATGGTAGCTTCCAGGTCTGAATTCTGTGTCTTGCCATCTAGGCCCTGCCAGAAAAAGGGTACAGTAGGATGCCTGGCAGTGTTACACTGACAGTAAAATGCACTTCATAAGTAAGGTGGTGTATTATATGAGCAATCAAAAGACTGCATGTTTAAGTACCCTGATGGAACTAACAAATAACAATAAAAAAAAGTTCAATAAAGACAATAAATTAAAAAAAGATAAAAGAAAAAGAAATTCCCATTTTTCCCATGACAAAATTCCTATCTTTAAAAAAAAAAATAAAATAAACAAAACCTATTCAAAACTGGTATTGCTACTACTTTAATTACCCAAACTACAAAGCTACCACATTATTTATCCTGCATGGTGAACAGCGTAAAAAAAAAAAAATCACATTTGTTTGCTAATTTTCTTTAAAAAATCATACTGTAATAGAAAGTATTAAGAAAGTCTTATGTATCCCCAAAAAGGTACTGTTACACTAAGTCCCCTCCCGCTAAAAACAAAAAAAACCTCTTTAGATCTGTCAAAAGGAAAATTAAAATGTTATAAGTTTTGTAATATGGATAGAGATGGGCGAATTGATTCTAACGAAGTGGAATTCGTTTAGAATTTCAGGAAAACTTCGATCCTGAAAGAAGTGAAGTTTGGGGTGATTCGGGGGGGAACAAAGCGTGTTTTTGATTGGATAAAAAGGGGTGCGAAAACATGCCCTTACAAAGGGGCAAAAAAAGTCTGGAAGGAAGAAAGGGTTGCCCCAAATAACATTTTAGAGAGATGAAGCCAAAAGAGACCGGGGGGGGGGGGTTTAATTTGTGAGTCACCCCACTTTATTTGGGCCCGGGGGCCCCATGCTCGCTCCCCCACTCCTTACTGTACTGTTTTAGGGGAAACTAACAAACAATATGTGGGGAAAAATGAGCTCACCCCTCCGGGTTTATAGCGCCCGGCCTCGGGAAAATAAAATCCTGCTGCCGACCCTGCTGCTTATGTTTTCTAATACTTTAAAAAACTCATTTTATACGGATTTTTTTGGGGGTGTCCAAAACTTGTCTCGAGGGTCTTTCTTTTCTTTTTAAAATTTTGATTTTTTTTGGGGGTTTTTGGAAAATAAAGTCCCCCGTGTGCGTCCAATTTTTACCTGCAAAAACATTTTAATGCTATTGTTTTTGTTTTTTGGCACATTTTTAATTAAACCCAAGGGGAATCTTAAGCCTGTTCCTGTTGTATTTTAGGTTTAAAGAAACAGCGTTTTTACAATCCAAAAAAACCCCCTAATTTTTTTGGTTTTTCTCATTTATTTTGGCAATTTATATCCCGGGGTTTAAAGTAAGCATTGTTTGGGTGTTGTGGTCACCTAAAAAGGAAAAAAAGTTCCATTCAAACCCCCAAAAAAAAAAATTTTGCCTGTAACTTTAAATTTATCCGAAAGTTTAATTAAAGTTTTTTGTTGTTGTGATCCGGGAAAATTTCTGCCGTTTTAAACCCCGCTACCCAAGCTGGTAATTGTTGGCCAGCATATTTTTTTGCGCAATTTTCATCCAAGGGTTTACCCAAGTATTTTTCTGCAGTTGTTTCTTAGTAAAAGGGAAAATTTCTTTTTCACCGCCCCCAAAAAGGGAAAATTTTGGGTTTTTTAAAATTTTTCATATCCAAAAGGTTAAAATTTCAAAAAAATTTTTGTTGTTGTGTTCCCTAAAAAAAAACGCCGTTTTTTAAAAAAGCTACAAAAACTGGTAAATTTTTGGCAGATATTTTTTTGCGCAATTTAAAATCCAAGGGTTAAACTAAGTTTTTTTCTGCGTTGTACCCGTTTTAAAAAAAAACTTTCTTTTTCACCACCAAAGAGAAATTTTGCCTGTAGCTTTTTTCATATCCCAAGGTTAATTTTAAAGGTTTTTTTGTTGTTGTGGGTTTCCCTAAAATTAAAGCCGTTTTTTAACCCCGCTTCCCAAAAACCCGGTAATTTTTGGCAGCTTTTTTTTTTTGTGCAATTTACAATTTAAAGGGTTTTAAATTTTTTTCTTCCCAAAGGGGTTAAAATTTTTTTAAAGTAGCAAAAATTTCCTTATTTTAAAGGGTTTAAATTTAAACCTGTTTTTGCTTTTTATTCAGTAAAAAATACCAGTGTTTTTTTTAAGGCACATACCCCGGCAATTTTTTTATGCCTTTTTTGGAGCACCCAAATTTTTATCCCAAGGGGTTTCCCAAACTTCTTGTGGGTTTTTATTTGGAGGGCAAATACAGGGGGTGTATTTTAATTTATAAAACAGATTTCTTTTATCAAAAAAGGGGTCGTCATTTTAGAATTAAAACAGTTTGTAGCAGAAAAGGGGGGGCAAAGGTTTTTCACCTGCGAGTGGCAGTGGCAAAAACAAATTTCCCGGAAACAGGGCCCAGGTCGCAGCACCCGCAAAGGGAAAGTCGCGCGGGGTCACCGGTGAGGGCCAAAAACTTTCCGTGTCCTTCTAGCGGCCATGGGGTTGTTCGCAACCCAATGTTTTATTGGGGTTTACTTTGGTCTTCCATTCCTCCCCGTTTACAGCTGACAACCCCAGGGCCAAAAAGGGCGGGGGGGAACGTCAGACACAACCCCCTTGTTGGCTTTACCTGGGGGGGGTCAGGGGAAACCTCACCTTTTTTCAACCCCCGCCTCTGTCCCCTAACGGTTCCCTCAAACCAGGATTTTTCTTTGTGGTCTGGGCTCAGTGCCATATACCGGGGGGTGGGGGACATTCAGGAGCTACTTGGCAGCAAAGAAATTGGGGGCCCAAAATCCCCGCTTTTGCAGTTGGCGGCAAAGTTTTAGATGTGGAGAGTGGCATGGGAGGTAAAGTTGTGAGGGGGGGCCCGCCTCTGATTCCAAAGGGCCGGTGAGGGGGACAGAAAATTGACCCATGAAACACAAATAGATTTATGAAGTAGCCGGGGCCCCACTTGGGGCCGGGTGAGGAAAAGGGGTTCATTCCCTTTGGGAGGGGAAAAGGGGGGCCCTAGCTTTTGGGGTCAGTAGCGGCGCAGCCGCAAGTGGGTTTGTGATGCCCGGGGTTAGTTTAGCAAAATTTTTGCAGTTGTGAGGTGGGGAGCCCAAGGCGGCCACGGGGGAAAAAAACCCGCTTCCAGGTTCAAGAAAAATAAGGGGGGACAGGGGGGCCCCGAGAGGGCCCGGGCGGTTTGGGAGTCACTCAGTGCGGAGCGTTGGCGGTTTTTAAAAAAGCTTCTCGGTGGGTTGGGCAGTTCTTTGCTAAGACACCGGAGGAGCCGAATATGGGTATATGTTTGAAAATTTTTGGGCAGGGAAAAATTTAAAATTTGGCCCGGGAGTTTAAAGTTTGGGACCCTGGCCCCCGCGTCAACACATGCAGGGGCACCCCCGGGGGGGCCTGGGAGAAACGTTTTTCCCGAAAGTGGTGGTCCCTTTAAGCCCCCGCAGCAACAGCAGCCGCAGCGCCAGTGGCACGCATGCCCTTTTCAAACCAGTTTAAAAGGGTCCACCACCTCCCGCAGAAGGGAGTTTTTTTTATATGCCATCTTTTCTCGGGGGAGATGCACTCTGCCCCCCCAGTTAGAAGGTCCGTGGACTAGGGCAGCCCCCAAACTTGATGTGTGGGCCCAAAAAATTTTCCGGTTTGCAGTGGAGGGAAACTGTCTTGGCCCCGGCCGTAGTGTTTTGGGGTTCAGAGCGGGTGTTCAGGCGGCCCGGGGGCCCCCCCTTTTTCCCCAAGGAAAAACCCGCTTGTCCACGGGAAATAAAGGGAAAATGCCTTTTTTTTAAGATGAATTTAGGGTGGTTCGGGGCCAAGGGTTTCCTTTCACCCAAAGCCTTAGGCGTCCAAATAGAAGCCTCACCCAAAACTGTGAGGGAAAAGGGGTCTGGATTTAAAAACTTTCCCGCCTCAGCCACTTTTTAAGGTTTCGCCCCTTTTCCTGATGCCCCAATTTTGGGTGCCCGTTTCTCCATCTGCCCACCCCCCTCTTTTTCCGGGAAATGGGATTGAAACCCACCTTTCCCCACGCTGTTTATTGTGCCCTTCTCTGACCTCATGTTTCTGCTGTGTTGGGTGGGGACCCCAACGTGTCCCTTGTGGGCCACTCACTTTACCTATTGGGTCTACTGTGGCTGCTGCCGTGACCTTTCCCCACTTTTGTATTGTTTCCACTGTCTGACCTCATGTGCTGCCACCGTCACCCCCAATTTTTTGTTCATTGTGCCACCTCTTTTTGGTAAATACTGTTTTGCCCCTCCGGGAAAGTCCCTTGTGCCCTGCCTGAAAATCTGCTGCTGCTGTGGGGTGCTGCTGGGCCCTTTCCAAAACTCTGTCATTGTGCCACTGTCTTTAAAATTCCCTGCTGCTGCCCCCCGTAAACCCCCCAAATTTCTGTCTTTGGTGCCACTCTGGGGCCCAAACTCCTGTTTTGCCACCTCCACACTCTGTCATTGTCCCAAACTTTGACCTTCTTTGCTGCTGCGGCTGTTGATGGGGTGCCCTCCACCTGTGTCTTTGTGCCATTTTTTGCCTCGGTGCTGCCCTGTGGTTGCTGCCAGATCCCACTCTGTCATTGGGGCCTGTCTGACCTCATGCTGTGCGGCTGTGACCAAACCCTTGCCCATTGTGCCACTCTGGGGCCCAACTCCCCTGTTTGTGCCACCCCCAAACCTGTCATTGTCCCACTTTCTGACCTCATGCTGGCGTGGCTGCCCCGTAAACCTACCCCACTCTGTAATTGTGCCCTTTTCTGATTTCCCATGCTGTTTGTGGTTTGTTTGCCGTGCTCCCCCACACTGTGTCATTGTTCCATTTTGTGGCCAAACTTTTTTTTTCCCCTTTTCCAGAAGTCATTGTCCCAAATTCCCCTAACCTCATGTGCTTGGTGTCCCGTCCCCTCCACATTTCTGTCATGATTTTGGGGGGGGCCCACCTCTGACTCGGGCTTTTTTTTTTTCCGGTGTGGGTTTTCCCATGACTTTATCGGGGCTACATTCCCGTTTCCCGGTTTTTTGGTCAGTTTTGCCCTTTTAAAGGGGCCAGGGAAATTTTTGGGGAAGGGGAATTCTAAGGGCGGTGGGGCAGTCATTTTTGCGTGCCCATACTAAAACATAACTTTGTTTTGAAGCCCAAAACCCAAGCTCCCTCTGATTTTTAAAGCAGGGGCAAAACCTTTTCTACAGCACCCGGAAAAGCTCTGTGCAGCCTGGAAATAGCTTTTTTTTAACGCGATTCGTCCGAAGCAATTGGGGACCGAAAAAAATTTGTCGGAAAATTCCGCAAAGCCCACCGAATCTTTTTTTGAGAAATTCGCCCATCTCTAAATATGGAGATATTTTTATTTAAAAAGTATTTATGTTGTGCAAAATTGAAAAAAAAATATATGATTATGCTATTGCCACAATTTTACTGACTCACAGAATAAAAATGTCACAGTATGTTTAACTTTTGGTGAAGGTGAAATTTAAATGCAAAAAAATTTGGGGGGGCAGAAATACGTCTTTTTTCCCCAGTCCTCCCTGAAAGAGTTTACATGTAACCAAAAATTGTACTATTAAAAAAAAAAAAATCCGACAAAAAAAAAAAACAAGCCCAAAATTTGCTTTCAACAAAAGAAAAAATTTTCTGCCTTCAATGAAACAAAATTAAAAAAATCACTTGGTCCTTAAAGGGTTAAATAGAAATGTCTACTTGTTTTGTCTAGGGGATAACCATTATAGTAGAAGAAAATGGCCGCCGGGCTCCTTTCTGTGCAGAAAGTGTGTATATACGTGTGTATACATTGCTATATACAAAGACATTTGCTGTGGATATAGTATAGAGAATCTATAGCTCAGCTGTGAGGAAGTGGCTTTTGTAGGAAATGTAGTTATGAATATGCATAAATACCATAATTAGTGATAAGAAAGTACAAAAAGGAAAGATAAAGGTGTATGAAAACGTCAATATATAACAAATAAATAGTCATATAAATTAATAGCGTGAATTCTTAGATATCCATATACATAATATGTGGATCACTAGGAAATCACACATTGGTCAGAAAAAGTGCCATTTGACAAAATAAATTTTTTTTATAAAAACGTGTGGCGGTAAGCTTAATACACAGATGAATAAAGTATGTGATTATTTTAATTTAAGCATTGCGTCCTATGTATTAAGATTTTTTTAGCAGTAAGCGTTTTTGTTGAACTAGCCCCCTATCAGAAACCCCGTTTTCATTTCATATAGTGTCAGGAAATAAAAAGCTAAACTCTGTTTGGTTGCTATTGGCAAAAAAGATCAGACCTGGGTGACAGGTAGGGCGAGGTAGATCCCCTAGGTTTTCATGTACCTTGCCTGTCGTAGGGGGCCCAGCAAGGTATAGTGCGGGCTCAGGAGTGAGCCTGTCGATACTTGCAGGGGGGAATGTGAGTCACAGCTGGCACCTTCATTCTACAGCAGGGAGCAGAATTTATCCTCGCCCACCTCCCTGCCTGCACTAAGTCCTGCACTAGAGCAGGGGGAGAACCAGAGAAGGGGTGGGAATTAGAGCATAGGGCAAGTGAATTAGAGCAGGGTAGGAATTAGAGCATATGGTGAGGGAATTAGAGCAGGGGGGATTTGAGCAGGGGGAGTTGAGCAGGGAGATTTTAGGGGGGGGGGGAGGGGGTAATTAGTGCAGTGGGGAATTAGAGCAGCGGAATAAATAGAGGAAGGGGAGGAATTAGAGCAGGAGAGGAATTAGAGCAGGAGAGGAATTAGAGCAGGAGAGGAATTAGAGCAGGAGAGGAATTAGAGCAGGGGGAGAATTAGATCAGTGGGAGAATTACAGCGGGGAGAGGGAATTAAAGTAGGGAGGATTGGAGTAGGGTGAAGGGAATTAGTGCAGGAGAAAATGAGAATTAGAGCAGAAGGGAATTAGAACAGGGGGAATTAGAGCAGGAGGAGGGAATTACTGCAGGGGAAGAATTAGAACAGTGGGAGAATTAGAGGATGGGGGATTAGAGCAGGGAGAAGAATTAGAGTAGTGGGAGGGAATTAGTGCAGGGGAAGAATTCGGACAGTGGGAGAATTAGAGGAGGTGGGATTAGAGCAGGGGGGAGAATTAAACTGGGGGTAATTAGAGCAGGGAGAGGGAATTAGTGCAGGGAGGGACAATTAGAGCAGGGGAAATTAGAACAGGGGGAATTAGAGCAGAGGGAGATTTAGAGCAGGGGGGAATTAGTGTAGTGTGAGGGGCTTAATCCATGGGGCAAGGAATTGTGCAGGAGGGAATAAGAGCAGAGGTGAATTAGAGCTGGGTTGGGAATTAGAGTGAGGCAAAATTAGAGCAGGAGATGGGAATTAGAGCAGAGGGTGGGAATTAGAGCGGGAGGAGGGAAATTTTAAGGTGGGGGAAAATAGAGAGGGGAAAATTTTTATACAGGGGTAGTGAATTAGAGCAGGGAGGATCAGATCATGGGTAGGGTGTTTTAAAGGGGGGGAAAGCAGGGGGAGAAGGGAGTTCAGAGTGGGGGAATTGGGGTAAAAGGAAGAGGTGGGAAAAGAGGGGGTTAGAGAGAAGGGGTGGACACTGTCTAGTGTCTAGAAAACCTTGACAGCACCCCATACCCTACAGCAGACACCTAGCATTTCCTGCTGTATGGGATGTCCCCAATCTTCCCAGGGTGCTGGATAGACTTTTCAGTGTCCAGGAAAGCTTGTTATTCCTCATGCTCCAGGGTTTCTGTAGTATTTCTGTTTTTTTTCTTCAGGTTTCTGTTTTGGACTAAAACAGATTTGGGGCAAGTGGACAAGCATTGGGATTATTTTTTTTAAGGTTAATGATGGCTGATGTTGGGGAGTGTGTATTTACATAAAGTGTCTATTTTTCTGTTGTTTCTGTATTTATTTTATTCCAGTGTTAGTAATAGAGGCATCTGACAGACACCTGTCCATTATAATTAGAGATTGGCGAATTGATTCTAACGAAGTGGACTTCGTTTAAAAATTTCAGGAAAAACTTTTGGGTTTGAAGAAGCGAAGTTTGGGGTTTAAATTCCCCGGGGGGGGCGAAGCATGTTATTAATTTATAAAATGGCCACAAGCAATGCCCTTAATGGGGCAAAGAACCGGGAGGAAGAAAGGAAAAATCTTCAAAAGAATGGGAGAGATGAAGCCCCAAACAGAGACCCGGCGGGAATTTTGTGACGTCAACACAATCCAGACGCGCGCTGGTGCTCACCCCTCTGTCTGTGCCGGTGTAGCTGTGGGAGTAGCTGTAGCTGAATCCACAAAAAGTAATAATTTTATAAAGATTTTTTTTTTTTTGGGGGGGTGTCACCGCTTTTCTCAGAGACGCTTCTTTATTCTAATTTAGTTTTGGGGTTATTGGGAAATTGAAGTCAAGTGTGCGCCAAATTTAGCTGCATATACATTTTAATGCTTTTTTTGGTCGTTCTGGAGCCAATTGAATATCAAAGGGGTTTTCTAAGGCTGTTTTGTGTTGTATTCAGTTAAAGAAACGCATTTTTAAATCCCATACCCGTTACTTTTTGGCGGCCCATTTCTTTTACGCAATTTATACCCGGGGGGTTTAATTTTTAAGCGGGGTTTGTGCTTTGTAGTCATTTAAAATGAACTGTTTTTTTCAATGACAAAAGACGAATTTTTTCCTTTTAGCTTTAATTTATACCCAAAGGTTATTTACGGTTTTTTCTGCTTTTTTTAGTTTTTTTAAAAATAAAACGGTTTTTTTCAATGCCAAAGAAAAATTTTTTTTCCGGGTGTTTTCCTGTAGCTTTAATTTATACCCAAAAGGTTAATTAAGGGGGTTTTTCCTTTTGTAGGAAAGTAAGAAACGATGTTTTTTCAACCCCAAAGGGACAAAAATTTTCCTGGTGTTTTTCCTGAAACAAATTTATATCAAAAGGTTAATTAAGGTGTTTCTGCTTTTTGTAGTCGTAAACTCCCACAGCTTTTTTTAACAAAACCCACATACAATTTTAATTTTTTTGGCTGCTCATTTTTTTTGGGGCCTTTTTTTATAAAAAGGTTTATTAAGTGGTTTGGTTTTTAGTCAGTAAAAAAAACTGTGTTTTTCACGCCAAAGATAAAAATTTTTTCTGGTGTTTCCCTTTTAGATAATTTGTACCCAAAAAATTTAAATTTAAAGGTTTTTTCTGCTTTTGTATTCAGTAAAAAGAAACGAGTTTTAACACGTCAATACGAGTTTTTTTTTTGGGGCCCCTCATTTATTTAGCGAAATTTTAATATCCAAGGGTTTCCCAAAAGCCTGTTAGTGGGTTCATTTTGGAGTAAAATACTGAAAATGTGTATTTATCATGTAAGATATCTTCATTAAAAGAGATTTACATTTTTAAAACAAACAGTATTGCCCAGACAGAGAGGTGGCAGGCTTTAAAATGCGGTGGCAGGGGCCCAAAAATTTTTCCTGGAGCGGCACAGGGTAACAGTACAGTAAGGGGACGTCGCGGGAGGGGGGGCCTCGGTGGGGGCCAGAATGTCAGTGTCATCTAAGGGCCCCGGGGTGTTCCCCCAGAAAACCCAAGGGTTTCCTGATGGTTGACGGGGATCATCCACTTCCAAAACAGTAAAACTTTTCTAAACAACCCCACCCAAAGGTCGGGTGGAAATCTTTCAGACCCCAAACTAAAATACTATGGGAGAAATCCTCCTTTGTCGGTCGGCGCTCCCTTTATGTGCGGCATCGTCCATCCTCTGACAGGTTTCCCGGGGGCGGGGGGGTTCTCAGCATCCCCTTTAAAAACGGCCAAGGTCCCTGTGGAAAGGTGGGGGGGGGTAGGGAGCAGTACCAGTCCATCAGCAGAAACCCCCTTAAGCCCGGAGTCGCTGTTGGGGGTAGTTTCCCTTTCACCTGCCTAAGCGAGGAGGGCACTCCCAGCAGCAGCAGCAGCGGGGCCCTGGAGAAGACCCTGAACCAAAAAGGGGGTTTGGCCCTTTGTGGACAACACTCTGAAACCCCAGTTAGAAGATCCAGGGACTTGGGAAAGCCAAAACGGGTTTTGGGCCCCCAAACCCTTTGCCAATTTTGGCAGTGGGAAGTGTCCTGCCAGGCGAGTAGTGGGGCCCAAAAAATTTCCCATTAAAAGGGTTTAATTAAGAGTGTTTTCTGCTTTTTGTTTTTCATTAAAATACACAGCGTTTTAAACGCCACATAAAAAGTTTTTTTTTGGCTGTCTTTTCTTTTGCGAATTTTATACCCAAAGGGTTTTTAATTAAGTGTGTCTGTGCTATTGTAGTAAAGTAAAATAAACTGTGTTTTTAAAACCCCAAAAGGGGAAATTTTTCCTGTACAAAAATTTTTTTTTCCCCAAAGGTAATTTAAGCGGATTATTTTTTGTTTTTAGTAAAAAAAAAGGGGTTTTTAAAAACCCCCCCCAAATACAAAGTTTTTTTTTTGCGCTTTTTTCTTTTGCGAAAATTTTTTTTCGGGGTTACCCAAAGCCTGTTAGGGGGTTTTAATTTTTGGGAGTCAAATAAAAGGGGGTGTGTATTTATCATTTTACAGTTTATCTTCCTTAAACAGAGTTTGTCCTTTTTTTTAACAAAAATTTATGTCAGACAGAGAGGGGGCCCAGGCAAATTTCCCAAATGGAGTGGGCCCTTGGAACAGGGAAAGGGTACAGTAAGGGGACGTCGAGCAGGGGTGATTTTCGGTGTGGGCCAGAACTGCCGGTTTTTCATTAAGGGCCCTTGTTTGCCCCAGCAACACAAAGGGTTTTTTTTTTGGGTTGAACCGGTAAACCCAAATTTCCCTCAAGAGGGACTTCTAAACCAACCCCAAAAAGCCAAGAGCCCGGTGGGAACTTTTCAGACAAAACCCCCTTTGTTGGCGGGGCCCGGGAGCGGGTCAGCGGACCTCACCTGTCCAAACCCCCCTCTGTCCCACCCGGGTTTTTTACCTCAGCCAGAATCTCCCTATGTGGTTTTGGGGCTCAATCCACTATAAAAGCGGGGATAAAACAATTTGAAGGGAAAGTCAGGGGGCTACTTGGAGCAAAAGAAAGGGGGAAATTTTCCCCCTGCTTCTTGCAGCAGGCAGAAAAGTATAGATGTGGGGGATTTGGCATGGGAGGTCATGTTGTGAGGGGTCGGGCCTCTGCATACCAAGACCTTGAGGGGGGCCCAAGGCAATGAAATCAAACAATAATCGATGATGATGTACCCGACCGCATTGGGGACCCGGGTAAAGAAAGGGTTTATCATCATCAAAAGCTGAATTTTTCCCCATTGGGGCGGGGGGGGATTACTTCTGGCTCTCCCCCTTTTTGGACCCTCGCAAACCGGCCCAAAAAATTTGGGGCCCTTTTTTCCCTGTTGCTGAGAGGGAGGACAACCTCAAATTTTTATAGAGAAATCCTCCTTTAGTCGTTGGCCGTGCCTTTTGGTCCGGGCTTTGGGTCCATTTCTGAAAAAGTCTGCCCGGGGGGGTTCCTCGAAATAACTTTCCCTCCCAAGGCTGAATGGGGGTAAGGTGGGGGGGGGGTTTGGGAGCCATTTACCAGCTCCCCCCCGCAGCAACCCCAAATTTGGGAAAAGTCCCGGGAAACCAAGTGAGGAGGGAAAGTCCCCGGGCAGCAAAAAAGCGGGAAACCTTGGAGGGGGGCCCCTAAACCCAAAACAAGTGGGGGCCCTATTTGGGGACAAACCCCTTAAAAACCCCGTTAAAAGGGATCCGGGCTGGATTATGGGCCCCAAAAACTGGATGTTTTGGCCCCCAACTTCCCAGAGTTTGGTGGAAAAAAGCTGTCCTCCCCGGGGCATTAGTGTGGCCCCAGAGGGGTTTTATCAGTCGGCAGGGGCTATGGGTTACCCCAAAGGGAAAGAACCCGCTTTTTTTTTCCAAACGGGGAAATTTTGGTTGGGAAAGCTGCCCCTTTGCCCCAAGAAAAAATAAAGGTTTGTGGAAATCGGGCAAGGTTTTCCCACCCCCCTTTCCCCTTAGGCATCAAAATTACATAACCCCTTGACGCCTCCCCAAAAAACTTTGAAAAAAACAAAGTCTGGGTTAAAAACTACCTGCCTACCCAATTTTATTCCAAGGGCCCCCACCCCCCTTTTGCCACCCTTTGTGCCAGTTTCCCCCATCTCCCCTCCCCCCATTCTCACCAGGGCTGGTATTTGCCCCCCCAAACCTCCACACTCTGTCATTTTTGGCCATTAAATGCCCTCATGGGGTGCGGCTATTGTGGGGTCCCGGGACCCCCAACACTTTGTAATTGTCCCAATCTTTTGACCCCCATGCTGCGGGCTGCTTTTTGCTGGTGCCCCCTCTTTTTCCTCATCCTGCTCCCTGTTGCTCCTCCCGTGACCTCCAAAATCTGTCATTGTCCCACTTGGGGCCCTATCCGGGTTTTTGCCACCTCCAGGAATTTGTCATTGTCCCCAACTCTCTGCCCTCTTGCTGCTGCTGTGGCTACTGCCGGGGAAAATCCACACTTTTGCCCCATTGTGCCACTCTGGGGCCCTACCCCTGTTTTTCCCAAACCTCGGGAAATTTGTCATTTTTCCCCATTTTCTGACCTCATGCTGCTGCTGCTGTTGAGGGCTTTTTTGGACCTCCCCCCCTGTGTCATTGTGCCCCCTTTTGGCCCTGGGGGGCTGCTGTTTTGGGGTTGCTCCCAATGACCTTCCCACTCTGTTTTTCTTTGGTGCCAATTTTTCTGCCCTCATGTTTGCTGCGTAGCTCCCAAAAACCCACAAAAACATTCTGTCATTGTAAAAATTGTGGCCCCTTACTTCTTTTTTTTCCCAAACCTAGGAATTTGTCATTAAAACAACTCTCCCGGGCCCTCTTGCGGGTTTTGCTGTTCTGCCTGCCGTGACCAAAACACATGTGTCAGGGTTTCCGCTGTTGCCTCATGCTGCTCCCTGTTGCTCCTGCCGTCACCTTCACACTCTGTCATTGTCCCCACTGGGGCCCTACTCTTGTTTTGCCTTTCCCCAAGAATTTGTTTTTGTGCCACTCTCTAAACCTCATGCTGCTGTGCTTTTGGATTTTGGTTTGGTAAATTTCCACTTGTGAATTTGGAATCTGCCCTTCATGTTGCTGCTGTTCCCTCTTGCGTCACCCCCACACTTGTCATTATGCCACTCTGGGGCCCAAATCCTTTTTTTGCCACCTCCAAAAATTTTCATTGGGGCCAAAACTCTCGGGAACCTAAGGGCTGCTGCGGGTTGAATTACGTCATCCCCAAACAGGGTGTATGTCCCATTTTTGTGGGCCCCTGATGTTGCCCCCCTTTCCCTCCAGAATTTTTTCATTGTCCCATTTTTTGGGCCCTACTCATGCTGCTGGCTAAGTGTCTCACTGGAAAAACCCTTGGTTTTCTAATGCTGTTTCCACCCTCCCCATTCAAAGAAAATTGCCAATATGTTTTTGGTTTTTCCCCTTTTTTTTTTAAACCTGTCAGAACGAATGGAAAGGGGATCAGGATTGTCTAGCCAAAAGCCCGGGTGGATACAGAACCAAAAAGACATGCAAATATCCCAATTTTTTTGGTCATCTCTGTTTTGGAAACAACTGCTGTTTGTTTTTGGCCCTTTGCAATAATGGGGATTATTTACCCTTTTAAAAGCGGACACTGAAGGATGAAAGGAAGGGAAAAAAAAAAGGGGTCGTGACGTCAACGCAAAAATTACTGCTGCCCCTCTCCCTTCATTTGGAGGGCCTCTACATGTATCAAACATTTAACAGAACAGGGTTTTGTCATATTTTTGTGCGGTTTTTTAAAACTCTGGCCCCATGGGGGTGACCCCCTTGATGACCCTTACTGTGCTTCGATCTTTTGGCAGCTCCGGGGAACCTACCACTGTGTTCTTTTACGCTATGATTTTTTTCTTAGCCCCCCACAGTTTTTTCCAGTGTCGTGGGTTTTTCAAGCTGCGTCCCCACTTCCCTTTTTTGGTCAGTTTTTAACCCGTAAGTGAAACAGGGAATTTTGGGGGGAAGGAAAATTTAAAACGGGGGACAGTCATGTGTGTGTCATACTAAAAAAACCCCAAATTTTTTGAAGGGCCAAAACCAAAACTCTCTCTACTTATTTTTAAACATGACACAATATTCTACAGCACCCTACAAACTCTGTGCAGCCCGGAAAAAAGCTGTTTTTTAAAAGTTGTTTTTTAAAATTTCTTCGGGAAAGGGAAAAGGATTTTGTCGGTAAATTCGGCGAAGTGGCGAACCCAGTTTTTGGGAAATTCGCCAAAATTTTAATTTTTAATCGTCGGGGGTTGCTGTCAGCCCGCTGTGTTTTTTTATCATTTAAATGGGGGACCCCTTAAGCACCTGTACTTTTACCCCCGTAACCCCAAAACCCCCCAAGGTTAAAGGGGAAAAAAAAAAAAAAACGGGTAACCATCAGAAGCGGACCCTCTAATGTGACGATCCACTTCTGGGGTGGCTGCGGGCTGGTACTTTTAGGATGGGACAGGGCCGATATCCATGGACTTTACCATTCTGAAAAATGTTGTGAAAAAAAAAACCCAAAGGGATGTATTTAACGGCAAAACATGACCAAAATAAATTAAAAGTGAAAATGAAAAATATGAATGAAAAGTATTAAAACTTGAACAAAGATTCAATGGCACTCTGTACATTTCAGTTGCATTCCAAAGAACTCTATTCCATAAACAAACAATTTTAATATCCATTGTTGATTTACAAAGTTCAAAACAGAAAAAGGGGGAAAAACGGGGGTTTATTTGTTAATGTTTTTAATATAAAGGGGTTCGGATATATTAAAAGCTGGGCCCGACCTAGGAAATGAAAAAAATTGTTAAATTATTAAATTTTTTTATATCCTTACCTTTTTATTAACTATTTTTCTTTGACCATAATGTACTGTTATAAGTAAAATGCACAAGCATATGTTAGGGCATACTTAGACAACTATTAGACAACTATGAGGGCTTGTATTAGTCCAAGAGATGTCTTGGAATTTAGATCCCGTAATTTATTCAAGGGTGGTGGGGCACCCCTTCCCTTTTTCTGCTTTTTTGACCAGAGTGGATTAGTGTGGAAAGCAACCGTCAAAGACGCCATCATTTAGGGGGTTAAACACTTTGGTCAAAATTTTTGTTTATCGTCACATCCATGTTATTTAGGATGTGAAAAGTTGTGGTTTATTTCCCCAAAAATTTCCCTGTGGATGACATAGAAAAAAGGTTCTTAAATTTTATTTTTTTATTTTTTTAAATTACTGCAATAATATTACAAATGTGTAGCAAGCAGATAAGACACTGGGCCTCATTTACGAAAGTGGTGCAGCAGTAAGTTTGTCTTTGTTGCCCATTTCAAGCAATCAGAGCTCAGATTTCATTTTTCCAGACTCCAGAGCACTATACGAAATGAAAGTGGAGCTCTGATTCGCTGTTTTTGGGCACAAAGACCCTTCTTTCTTCTGACCTATTTCAATATTTTGGCACCCCTATTTCCAGAATGAAAATTTATGTTTTTTATGCTTAAAAACTACCCAGTTAATGGAGTCTCATAATTTCTATCCACAGCTGTTTATGCATTTTACTTTAGATGAAAGGTGACTCTATTTTTGCTCTGGCATATTCACTTAACTAAATAATAGATAATTTCATGAATTTACATGGCCCCCTTTCACTTCCAACTTTGATTTGTTCCACCCTCTGTCAAAAAGAGCATTAGGAATACTCAATTATTTGGAGTCTGACAACATGACATAACCTGTGGTTTAGAACTTGGTTCTCAAATGTAGCTTCAGATCAGACAATCCCGCCTGTTTGGAATAATAATCATAAACATTTGTTCAAAGCATACTTATTTAGGATACTAAATATTTAACTATTGTCCTTGGCAGTGCTACAGAATGTTTAGCTGCAAGAATACCAATTGAATTTTGAATCAGTAGCCACCCATATACCATGAAAGGTTTATTTTCAATGTGCTATCTTTAATTGTTAAATCATATAAAACTTCTGTCGTGTTATTGTTGCCAAAGAAAATTACTCAAATGTATCTGCCTTTGATTGTATCACAGTTGCAGATTAAATAACCCTTTCTACCTGCTGAGGAATATTTAGATATGCCACGGGCCTAAACAACTGATTTCTGTTTAGGCAGCAGGTAACTACCCCGCTGATTTAGATCACCACATATATGAGGGGATATATTCAATTTATTTGTATTTGATTATAGTAAAATGATCATAAAATGTGTCATTTTATGGAACTAAAATTACAAATGTTACAACATTTTTTAATAAGCATGAGGAAAGTTACTTTTGAAAAAAAAAATCAGCCCCATAAGAACATCACAAGAATTTGAGTTTTTCCTTAAAATGTAAGACTTACTTAAAAACCTATGTCTCTGAGCTATCCTCTTGTGTAAAATCTCTCAATACGCTATTCAATCATTAGAAAGCTTTCCTTGCATAACAATACAGTGGATTTCTAAATATAACAACCATAAATGGCGGTCAAATATTGGTTATAAAAATTTAAAAAAGATTAAAAAAGGTAAGATGCATACAGGGGCCCACATGTTTTATCACTGTCTAAAAGTTAGACAGCCAGTACTAAAATATACCAGATTTATCACAGTGGTTCATGTTGACTGATAAATGAGTTGCAGTTTCAGACTTGTCTAGCCTTTGAAACATACAGGCTTACTTTCTGCAGCAGAATTTTGCTGCTTTTTTGGCACAGATTTTGGTGCATACTCCTTTTTCAGCAGGACCACGCCCAATTTTCACTAAGCCACGTCCACATTCCGGAGAGTATGCAAAAAGTATCTAAAGAAAACAAACATAATAAGGCTGTGCACATCTAAAATATATTTTGAAAAAACGCAAGCATAGGTGCACACTGAAAAGGCAATAGCATACATTTAACACAAATATCAGTGGCACACTAAAAACTAAGTAAAACCTCAAGGTATATAGGAATATTGGAAATGCATTACTGCTAAGGAAAATATGAAAAACCTGGGACTCTTAGTTTACAGTATTTGATCAAAGATTGTATTAAACTCACCTGCTCTGGGATCCCCTTGACGTTTTGGGAGGTGAGCTTAATACAATCTTTGATCAAATACTGTAAACTAAGAGGCCCAGGTTTTTCATATTTTCCTTAGCAGTAATGCATTTCCAATATTCCTATATACCTTGAGGTTTTACTTAGTTTTTAGTGTGCCACTGATATTTGTGTTAAAAGTATCTAAAGCCCATGATAAATGTGTCTGTGACATGGTACGCCAAAAATGTGACACATTTCAGCAGACTTTAAGACACTTTTTTGGAGCAACCACAAGTAAGGGATATAATACTTTTCTTTTCTACACATTCGTACTTGAACTCCTGTGCAGACCACTTGGAAAATATATTTTTCAGTTTTCCCTACATGTATGAGAGACAACAAAGAACATGTCCAGCCACGACTCCTACTCAAGCTCCAGCCTTTAGAATTCTGCAGAGGTGGGCAAATGTACTTATTACTGAAAAGCACAGAAAACCAGCTCAACAAGACATATACCGAACATGGTATAAATACTAAAAAAATAAAAGTTTTTATTGAATCCTGCCATGGCAAGACATGAAATGTAAAATTGACAGTATTTTTTAATGCAAGTTAACACATTTTAAAAATTTAGTCAGTATATAATTGTTTTTCTTAACCAAGTAGAACTATAAGGTTTCACAGTTAACCCCTGTCCACACGGGAACAGAAAGACTAAGGGAGTGCGAGAGGATACCCCACTCACCCACAACCCTGAACAGCTGAGAGAGATTTGTTTACCCGCGCCGTTGATACAGAAGTCTGTCAGCACGGTAGACTGCCACCGGTTCCTCGTTGGTTATAAGCCTAGTCCGTCACAGACTCATAAGCAGGCCAAGAACCTGCCTTGGGTAGCGATATATTCGAGAACGAGAAGAGGAACATGTGAGTTCGGCTTGATCGGGACAACAGACCAGAACAGGATCAAAGTCTATATATTTTTAATCACCTTGTCAGCGCACTTGACAAACAATACAGTACATACATATGGATATAACTATACATACAGTGGTCAGAGGTGCAAATACGGATAGAGGTACAGACAAACAGGCAGCAAGATGTGTCTATTTACCTTAGGTTGGCCTTGTGCTGGGCACACATAGGGGGGTGAATGGGGCCCATTGGTCCTGTGTGGATGCTCCTGGCATGCTGGCACATGTACCCCTGTCCAATAGAGACAATGCTGGGCCCAGGTGGGCTTAGACTTTTATCTGTACTGTTACATCTCACATCACAACCCTGGGATGGTGTACACGCTCCTCCCTTCAAGAGTCATGCTGTTCCTAGCTTCGGACATGACAGGGCCATGCCGTAGGTTCAAGCTCCTGGTACCACCAGAACCGGGTGGGTCCAAGCTACAACTGGGTTCCAAACACTGGGTCACTGCTCTGTTCCTGGTCCCAGTTTCCCTTTTTTCTCTGCCCATGGCTCCTACAAACTCGGGAGTGACAGCTATGCGTGTGGGACATTTCATATTTAAAAATATGAAACTAGGGTGTGCCTGTGATGCACAGTTATTCCATAATTCCTCATGAAATTCCGGCTCTGCTGTGACTCCTTCCTCTCTTTGATGTTTTGATGTCCACCCTGGCCCTGGCCAAGGTGCTAACAAATTACTGAGGAATCTTTGAGACTCTAGTCCCTGATGCTTTTGTTTAATTCAGTGCTTCTTCAATAACATGTGTTGAGCAGTGGGGGAGGTTAGATGAACTCCTGAATCCTGCAATAGTTTGAGAGTAAATTTTGGGTAAAGTTACTCCAAAATTCAAAACAAAATATGTTGTATTTATTTGCAGTAAATGAGAAATCTTCAAAATGATAAAATAGAAGCAGTGCTGTCAGACTTCAAATAATGCAAAGAAAACAAGTTCATATTTCTTTAGAAACAACAAGACAAATGTTTTAAGACAGGGAGAGTTTTCTTTTCAAATCCTTTGGCATGGTAAAAGTTATTTTTTCATTCAAATTCCATTTGGCCTATTCCTAGCACTTGTTTTGCCATCCAGTTGTCCTATTGCAAGAGGATTGTGAAGACCCAGCAGTGTTTTTTATATTTTCCCTCATTAAAAAAGTTGGTTAGGTGATCACCTAATCAGATGCACATTAAGTAGCACGAGTTGTATTTGGTTGGAATTAACTGATACGGGAAATGGAATGGCTGTGGGACATGTAAAGATGCTGATTTGTAGATACTGGCGTGGTCTTTTTTTTTTTCCCAGAGCTGTATCCCGTATAATATAGTGACAGAGTGATTTGGGTGGCCAAAGGTTTCTCCCATGGTGGAGTACAGGGATAGGAGGAAGGGGTGGTAGTACAGACTGGACGGGGAATCTCGAAATTAAATAAATTTCCTTTATGAAACCCTTTAAAAACTTGCACCCCGTAGTGCATAGTCTGACGGTTTCGGGTGACGCACCACCCTTAATCATAGCCTGACCCCCAATGCAAAGAAAAATTCTTTTATACCCTATAAAATCACATCCCTTCCCTGAATGTCCCGCTGTGCTATAGAAGACGCCGCTGTAACTTTTTGGAGGAAATACCCAAAAAGGAATGACGAAACGGCATGGCAATGGGCAGATTGCTCCAGCGGGAATGGGCAAGACAGCGCAATAAAAACAGTGCAAAATTGATCTTATAGAGAACGGCGGAGCCTTATGGAAAATAAAACCCAAAAAACAAGGTTCCCCGGTACAATGATGTATGGGAGTAAGGCATTAAATATAAAAAAGAAAAGAATAAGAATTATATGGGACTGTATGCAATAATAACGACTATCATAAATAGAAAAATAAAAAAATACATATATACATGATGGCATTATATAGTCATACACATATATATATAAAATTGGAAACTAAAATGCCCTGATAATTCAATATAATAAATGCTCAATGGGCAATCAATAATGTATGAGTATACCTAGAATTAAAGCTAATCCAGTATAAACTAGAAAATACGCTAGAAGATATAAAATATCCAACCTGAGATGGAAAGACATAAAGTGGCATAGAGTGTAGTACTACACATATGAGGGATCATTAATAGTGAAACATAATTTCCCGTTTTAAGTTTAGGCCCTTTGGATATGGTGTATTCAACGTGAATATCCAGAAGGCTTCACGATTAGTGTTGAGCGATTGCGTTGGCTATCGAGATCGATCGATAGTCGATAGTCGGCCCCTACGTAAGGTTTTTCGTAGTGAGCATCGATTATGAGCGGATTACCCTTAAAGTCTATGGGGAGCAAAAACACCTTCATTATTTTCACCCAAACAAGGCTGGAGAAGCTGAAATTAACATCACAACATCAAAGGATAGTGTACATCTTAGGCAAAACACTTGGGTTTTAAAAGTCTACAGAAAAAAAATGTACAGACCATTCACTAATCCCTGTCTATGTACACAGCCTGACCTTCTTAACCATGCATCAACCACAAATTAAAACAGCGCCAGAAGGCACAGTAAGTATGATTGATCCATTCATCTCACTTGAACTGGACATTGAATATCCCTGTCCTGGAACGCAGCGAGGAGCCCCAAACCTGATGTGACCCCCAGATTTAAAAAGATGCCGCTAAAAGGAAGTATTTCAACCACAATTTAGTTGAACTGGAAACTACTCATATCTTACTTGACCGCAGGGGGGGGGGAAATGACCATTAAACCTGTCTGACCCACCAGTTTAAAAACTGCCGGAAAAAGGAGTCTTTCACCATCATTTTAGTTTCACTCGAGACATTGGACTATACCTGTCCTGGGCCACAGCATGAGCCCACAAACCTGAATGACCCCACATTTAAAATACAGTGCGGAGAAAGGAGGACTCGTCAACACCATTTTAGTTTCACGGGAATTGACTTACCTGTCCTGGGCCAGTGCATGAGCCCCCAAACCTGACATGACCCCCACATTTAAAAGTGTGCTGGAAAAAGGAGTTTTCAACCACCATTTTAGTTTCACTGGACATGACTATACCTGTCCTGGGCACAGATTGAGCCCCTAACCTGCATGACCCCCACATTTAAAATGTGAGGAGAAAGAGACTTACAACCACCATTTTAGTTTCACTGGACATTGACTTTTACTGTCCTGGGCCAACAGCATGAGGGGCCCCAAACCTGGCCATGACCCCAATTTAAAATAGTGCCGGAAAAAAAAGGAAGTCTTTCAACCCACCATTTTAGTTTCAGCTGGACATTGACTATACCTGTCCTGGGCCACAGCATGAGTCCAAACCTGCATGACCCCACATTTAAAAAGTGCTGGAAAAAAAAAGGATTCTTTAAACCCCATTTTAGTTTCACTAGACATTGACCTATACGTACTGGGCCACAGCCAGTGGAGCCACCAAACCTGCATGACCCCCACATTTAAAAAGTGCGGAAAAAAAGGAGTCTTTCAACCACCTTTTTGTTGAACTGGACATTGACTTATACCTGTCCTGGGCCACAGCATGACCTAGGGCCGGAGGTTACAGTAGGGTGCGGTTGAGAAGCCCAGGGCTGGCGTCCGTTTCATCTATTAACACGCAGGTTAAAAATGCCCTCCTGATGAGCAGCAACGAAAACTGTCGTTTGTGAAGAGAGTGCGGAAGCGGAAGTGTGAGAACTCCAGCCATTCCTTGTACCACAGTCAATACCTGGGTATGCGCTTGCCCCTCCGTATGAGTGTGGAACAATTGAGCTTCACCTTGGGAAATACTGGTGGTTTAACGCTCCGTTACACCCAGGTGCCCTTTATCTTGGCATTCTGTGTTCATTTTAATCAACGTGCTGGAGGAAATGGTTTCTCTGTACTTTGTTCTATGTCTGTGCCTCCATTCTCATGTTTTCGCTGAATAAACATACATCTGGTAGTTTTCCTGCTACCTCCCTCTGTACAATTCTGAGGAATCTTTTTAACGCTATTTTTGTACATGCACAGTTTTTTAGTACTTTAATTCTAGAAAACCTTTTTAAAATAGGATGGAAATCCCACACATGTCTTTGTTTCTCTTTCTTTTCATTGTATTAAATGGGTTGTTTCTCAATACAGGATTGATAGCTATGTTAAAGATCTTGCAAAACAAGTCATTTTGCAATATGTGTCCATTAAAGTGTCCTTACTATTCCTGTTTCTGAAAGCACCATCACCTTGTGATACTGCTTGACATTAGTGAAGAACATATGTCTGTTAGAGAAAACAACATTTTTTTAGAATAGGACCTGTTCTCCCGTATAGCTGCTTGTCACAGCAAAATGCCCACCAAAAATTCAGAAAGCATGACCCTTTGAGCACCTCTTTGGTCAACTTTTGTTGAAGAACAAATGTTGTTAGAAACAACATTTTTTTTATAATAGATCTGTCGTTAGTATTGCTGCTTTTCAAGCAGACATGACCCAAAAAATTATAAAATGACTTCTCAGCCACTGTTTAAAAATTGTGAGGGAGAAAATGCCACTTAGAAGCACACTTTTCTATTCAAATGCAGACCATAATTATAGCCTGTACTCTCACAGCACATGACCCAAAAAATTATAAATATGAACTTCTCAGCCATATTAAAAATTGTTGAGGGAGGAAATGCCACTTAGAAGTCAACATTTTCTGTTCCAAAGGACATGATTTTTGCTGTATCTCACAGCAACCATGCCTCAAAAACATTGACAATGCGAAAACTTCTTAAGATTAAAGTGATGTAAATGGAATCGGTGTTGTTCATGAAAACTTGCTGTCTTTTAACAGTCTCACTCACAGCATAAACCATCATAATGAACTGTGGGGAAATGAGAATAATAATTGCAGTAAGAAATGATCATTTAAAAAAAAGTTTTCAAGAGGACCATTTTCTGTTTTGAAAAGGATATGTGAAGATAGACGGGCAACAATCGGTGACCTCGGCAATTGGGGACACAACATCATCAGAGATCCATGCCTTGATTCAAACTTGTTGAAAGTTCTAACCGAATCCACATTATCTGTGGATAGCCGGATGCGTTTGTCTGTAATGACTCCTCCAGCTGTGCTGAAGGTATGCGCCGCTCTAGACGTTTGACGCTGGCTGCTGGGGCAGGGACAACAACTCTACGGCGTGAAGAGCATGCTCGGGCCATTCGTCCCATTTTGGATACCCAGAAGTCTATTGGGGTCCGGTACACATGCAAAAACATCGGTGTTGAGACGCCGATAGTAGTGCACCCATGATTTAAGTGATCTCTGGTGTTGTGTTGGAGGTTGTGCCTGCATTGCATGCGGGTTTGTGCTGAGGCTGGTAAAACAAGATTGCCAGAGGTCAACCATTAGGCTTCTGCCACACTCCTTGCCTGTGCTGCTGCTACGACTCTTGGCACTCTACGCTGTACCGTCGCTGATGTTGTTTCCACCGTGACATTTGGGGCAAACGTTGAAGCAGACGAAACACGATGTCTCCAGTTGATCAATCAGCAAGGTCTCTCCTTTCCTGCATTTTACTCTCTTATTTGGGTGGGTGGAAGGAAAGTGTGATTTTTGTTCTTGTACCGGGGATCCAGGAGGGTGGCCCACCCAGTAATCTGTTGTTCATTTTTGATGGCCTTAATGCGAGGATCATGTTGGAGGAAATGGAGCATCCAAGCACTCATGTGCACGAGATGGAGCCTTGATTTCCAAGCCTCTGGGTCGAGGGGCACTAGCCAAACTGTTCTTCCTACTCTTCATCCTCCGCCTCCAAAGTCGCGCACCTCTTTCCAAGCAGGGACGTCGGTAACATCGGTGTCTAGAATACCTCTCCTCTCTCCTCCCCTTTACCGAATGCCATCGGCCAACAGCCTTTCAAAACAGCCCTGGCTTGCCTGAGGATATGCACGCCTGAGAGCTTGATGCGCACCTTGCACTAGCTCCTGGACCCCGATCCACTGCCTAATGAAGACCGAATGACATTCGTGGAAACTGTCGGGCCTGGTGGATTTGATCGGAGAGAAAGGGGCTCCGTGTCAGCATCTGTGTCAGTATCCCTCCTCCATCGCTGGCGGGGGACAATGTTGTTTAGTGAGTGTCACAACGATCGTTAGAACCTAAGATCACACTAAGATCATGCTGACAAGGGCATTGTCCGCCACTGACCATTTTGGGTGGATTCTTCAAACTGGCGAAGGATGGTTGCAGAGCTCTTTCACCTGCCTACACTCTCGGTGGGTTAAACAATCCCGAGGTCTTCGTACGCTGCCTTGTCAGGCCTGTAGTCTTCCGTTTTATGAGTAATGGCATTGCGCTGCGCCACAATCGCTGGCGCATGTGGAGGGTGGAGTTCCAGCGTGTGTTGCCACGTCAAACAATGACGAGGTTGTACGGGGGGAGGCCGAAACGCTGACGCTCGCAACGCTAGCCAGGGCGGGACGTCAGCAGGGTTTGCGAACGGCGGAAGTGCGAACTCAGGACCTCGAGCCTTCTTCAGCAGGCAGCCAGACCCGGGTGGTAGCTCTTTAGAAAGAAAATTTCTGGACAGACAATGTTCATGACAATTGTTGCCTGGCACAGGGATGTGCTCAGCCTACCGATCTTAAGGGCGGACCAGCAGATTTCGCCCGTTATCGCACACCACCTTGCCTGGCACAAGGTCTTGTCACCCAAGCCAGCGACTCGGTCTCGTTGCCTTAGAAGCCGTCCACAGCTCCTGACCTGTGTGTGGACGGGTCTCCAAGGCAGTTAATTTAATACACGGCTGGTTGTCCTCTAGGGCACGTGATGCCACCAGAGGACCTTGGGGGAAAAGAGCCCTGCACCATCCCTGCGGTTTTGAAGAGCGTGCGCCGAGCAAGCCTGTGAGAGCCACGTCAACCCAGAGACATCCACCCAGCCTACCCAGTGAGCTTGTCACAGAGATTTAGCGAGGCCTTGGCCGGGGTGCCTTACTGTCAATGTGCGGTGGTTGAGGATGGACTTTTCCGTACACAGATGTAGACAAACGCGCTTGAATTTTAGATGACACGTGGCTGGCAGGGAGGGACGGCTTTTCTGCGCAAAGAAATGCCTGCTCGGCATCTGGTATTGGGGGCAGGCGAGCCATGACGTGGCGGAACCCATCCTGTGCTCCACCAGACGGAAAAAGGAAACCATTTCCAAGGCCAAAAGCCTGCAATTGAGACATTCAGGCTTTTGGTTTGGGATGGTTTGGGGTTAAAAGTGTTTCTTCTGTTCCTCAAACCTGGAAGACAGAAGGCTGGCTGCTAGACTGGCCGCTGTACGGCATTGCAGGTGTCAAACTGGCGGAAGGAGAAGGGGTAGGATGGGTCTCTGGTGGTGCTGGTGGTACTCGGAGGGCGACGGTGGAGGCTGAAGCGGAGGCTGATCCCTGATCATGACTATGAGAGACTTGGGCAGCTGAGGAACGCACTTGGTAGGTGGCGGAGGGGAGGAGGTGGAGACAGTGGGATCTGTGACTGTGGTTGGAGGACGGCGTCGGACTGGCTTTTTTGGCAAGTGTTCCTCCATTCTCAGCTCATGCATTGATCTCATGCATGTGACTAGACATGTTGGTTAGTGGTGAGTTAACACTTAAGGTTCTGCTTCTTACTTATGCGTTTACGGCAAGGCGGGCATATGACATCGCTGGGTGAATCAGAGGCTTGCTCCAAAGGAAGGCCCAGGCTGAGAGGTCCTGGACCTTTTTGGCCGGGCGATAAGCGAGGAGGGGGGTTTGCCGCTGATCGTTGGCTGGCGGAATCATATCAGGCGGACTTCTGCGACCGCCCTCTCATTTTTGTGCTGGGACCCGTATTGACACTACCCCATCGTCTTCCCTCCTCGTCCACTGATGAAGCGACGTGGGCGCGGGCGGGCTCGCCACAGCAAATTCTGCGGAAAAGACCGCGGATGGATCGCAATGTCGTAATCTTCATCATCATAATCAACACAGGTTGACTTGGTCGTCCTGACTTTCTGCATCCAGAAGCTGCGGGCTACATGGCAAGGGGCCACTGCAAGGCGTTTGTCCGGAGCCGCCCGTGATTTTTGCCGTTGACCGGACTTCCTTCACTCCTCTGATGGAATCAGTAACTGGGCGTCAGAGACAGACTAAATAATTCCTCTTGATCTTTTAAACATGCTTCTGACCCCAACCGCATTTTTGTTCATCAAAGAGGTCTTCAGACAATGGATTATCAACTAGTGGTGGGTACACGAGTTGACATTTGGGCTCTGCTTCATGTTGGACGGGATGACTGATGATGCTGATTGACGGACATTTGTTGGCCCGTGACTGCCGAGGACGCAGGAGGTAAGAAGACTGCTAGATGCATGGATTGCATTAACCACTGAAGGCAGATTTGGCGGCACGTTGTTCGTTACTAGATTCACAGGGCCTGACCCAGCGATGACAGGCCTGAAGGGTCCTGCAACTGACGATCGCTGGCATGTGTTGTCGCTCAAGCACTGGAAGGAGCACCTTCTCTTGTACCTCATAACATCCATGATGTAAACAACCTCTTTGCTTCGCTTACCACCTGCATTTCGATCCATGTCAGAAATATAAAATTTGAGAAGGTTATGGAATCGTTTTGGAAAGTCTCTTATTAAAAGACGGGCCAAATCACAGCTATTCTCAAATACCGTCTATCAAAACAAAATTCCAGAATTCAAATTTAACAGCAAGGGTGTTATCAACAAATCTGGACTGGGCAAAAGTCCAAAAAACCACGTATCTGTTATGTTTTGGTATAATAAATGGTATTTTTTGCACCTTTCAATTCAAACCTGTGCGTGAATATAGAATTGCTGTTATTTAAGATTTACGTTAGATGCTGCGGCTCACATGAACAGTGTGGGTGCGCACTAAAGCTCAAAAAACACGTTAATGTTATGTTTTGTTATAATATTCTGTATTTTTGCCACCTTTCATTCAAATGTGGTGAATATAAGAATTGTGTTTTAAGATTTACCGTAGAATGATGCGTCAATGAACAGTAATGGGTGCGCAAATAGTCATAAAAAACAAGTAAAACTGTTATTGTTTTGATATAATAAACTGTATTTTTTTTGCACCTTTCAATTAACACTGTGGTGAATATAGAATTGTGTTTTAAGATTTTACGTAGATGCCTGCGTCACATGATACAGTACTGGGGTGCGAAAAAGTCAAAAAACAACGTAACTCGTTATGTTTTGATATAATTCACAAGGTTTTTTATGCCACCTGTCAATTCACTGTGTGAATATAGAATTGATGTTTTATGATTTACGTAGATGCCTGCGTCAAATGAAACAGATACTGGGTGCGCAAAAAAGTCAAAAACACGTAAATGTTATGTTTTGATATTATAAAAGTTTATTTTTTGACCTTTGTCAATTCACCTGTGGTAGAATATAGAATTGCCTGTTTTAAGATTTTACGTTGATGCTGCGTCACGATGAACTAATGCTGGGGTGCGCAAAAGTCAAAAAACAACGTAAACTGATATGTATTGATCTTAATAAAATGGTATATTTTTGCACCTTTCAATTCACCTGTTGGTGAATATAGAATTGCTTGTTTTAAGACTTTACGTAGATGCTGAAGTCACATGAACAGTACATGGGGTGCGGCCAAAAGTCAAAAAAAACACGTAACTTTTATGTTTTGATATAATAAAACGGTTATTTTTTGCAACTTTCAATTCACCTGTGGTGGATTAATAGAATTGTTGTTTAAGAATTACGATTAGATGCTGCGTCAATGAACAGTACTGGGTGCTGCAATAAAGTCAAAAACACCGTATCTGTTATGTTTTTTGATATAAAAATGGTATTTTTCTTGCAGCTTTCAAATTAACCTGTGGTGAATATAGAATTGCTGTTTTAAGATTTACGTTTAGATGCTGCGTCCTAATGAAAAGTACTGGTAGTGCCGCAAAAGTTCAAAAAAACACGTAACTTGATGTTTTCGTACGATACACGTTATTTTTGTCAACAATCAACCTGTGCTGACTACAGATTGCTGGCATTTGTAATTTAAGTGCAAGGTGGATATATCAACAGTCACAAAAATTAAAATGAACACCTATCTGAAATGTATACTGATAAAGTGGAGTTTTGCCAGCTAAAAACGATGGACCTGCAGTTACTAGAAATGTTGTTTATCAATTAAGTTCAGGACACTGCCCAATCATCCAGGAATATTCATAGCATTACTGTTAATTATAAAGATATTCAAGACCTACATGTCATACCCACTAAGTCTTGGTGATCTTTATTCCAATGTTCTTTCATAGATAGAGCTTGTACTGTGTTCGCGCAGGCGGGGCCCCCCCCACGCCTCCCACCGCCGTGCATTTACCAGCGGGTAGCATTGCCTGCTTTAATTTCTCTAGCTAACTACATAAATTCTTCAAATCTCTAATCTAACTGAATTGGAAGGATAACAAGCTTAATAGTTGAGGTTTACCTGTGCAGAAATAGATAATTTCGCTGAAGTTGTCTTGCCACAGACAGAGCGACCGGTCCTTTCCCTATGAGACGCTGAGAGAAACTGGAGCTGACAACATGAAAACGTATGTTCTAAGTAAAACGAAGGGAGCGTCATGTCGACTTTTTCCAGCCAATCGCAACCATACACATACCAGTCATGACGTTGCACACTGTCACCCTGCTCTATTACAGTAATCTGATTTGTGGCCGCCAAAATTACGAGAGCGCCGAAAAAGCGCGATTCTTAATAGATGATGCCTCAGATTTTAACCTTAATTATCGCATGATATGAAAAAATTCGGTTCACCACTAAAAAACCTTGAACGATTTCAACTTTGTCGATAAAAATCGCTCAACACTATTCACGATCATGTAAAATGCGTTTTAAATCACCACCCCTAATGGGTTTACTGATCTTCTCTATACCCACAATCTGTAAATTTGCATAGTTATTATTGTGAGTCTCTCTAAATTGCATTGAGAGATTGGATCGATTGCGGGGAGTGGTGTTAGTGATATTGTAATTAATGTCTTAGGAAATTAGTTTTTAATCGTCTGTGGTACATGCCCAATATTGGAACATTGCAGGTTATGAAATGTGCAAGATATTACCACATTGCATGAATTGCAATTGAATATGCCGTCTGATGAAAATATTTTTTTATTTTCACTATCAGAAAAATGGTAGAAAGGGTTGGCCAAATTGGACAGGTACGGCATGGATGGGACTCACATCTATAGAATCTAGCAAAATTCAACCAGTAGGTTTGCGTTGTGCGGAGATGTATTACATTCAGGGAAAGAAGGTTCCACCAATGCTTTTAGGATCTGGGAACTACCCTGATCCCTGAGGACAGAATGGATTCGATGACATCATGCTCCATAAGATAGGAGGTATTAATGAAAAAAATTTGTTTGAATCTGGTAGAATTGTGACCTTTTGGTGTTAGTGGTGAGTGATCAACACACTATTGGCTTTGTCTGGTTTGTTTTTGTGACGAGGACAGAAGTTTCCTTCACGTGTCCTTACTATGGCTTGATGCCACCAGAACTTCTTTAATAATCCTTTTGAGATAACCTCTTAGAACTGAGTATCGTTAAAGGTTCGTCTTACATTCTGCTCAAATCCTCTAAGGAGTGAGCAATTCCGTCCTTGCTCGAATAATCTCCCCATGTGGGAATAGAGTTTAACGTTTATTTTTAGATGAAACCTATGTTGATGTAAAATAAGTGTTCCCAGATACAGGTTTAGTAGGTTTTGGTGTGGATAGTATGCCCTCATATATTCCAGTTAGGGTGAGGATACCAACAAATGAATAGTTTGAGAATCAATTTGAAGGTGGAACATCAAGATTCAGTGGATTGTGGTTCAGAATAGTCCATAAACAATGTATGAGCCACATCGGCGCCCCAAATTAATAGGGAGGGACGTCAATGTACCCCCCCTGCCATACCATAAAAGACCACTCGAAAAATGGGTTTCAAATGTATAAAACATACATGGCCTTCCCAACCAGGCATAACTAGGTTGGCCAATGATGGAGAAAATTTGCCCACCTCTCAGAAAACTCTCGAGAAAAGTTGTAAAAAATAAGTGTCATCAAATTTTGTAAAAATTGTCGCTCATGAGAAATTGAGTTGTACTAGAACACAAAGAACAAAAATCTCGGAATAACCCGTGAAATTATTCAGATGTAAATTGTAAAGCCATATGGCTACATAATGCAGGGGGATAGATGTATATAAGAGCCTCTACGTCACATGTAAACCCAACACATTCCGAGTTCAGATAAATTGGATAGACTACACAATACGTCTCTTGTGTCCATGAGGCGAAACTCGGGTATTCGATGACCAAAGGCTGTAATACGAATCCAGCCATTGGCATAGCCCTCTCGGTATGACCCGATTACAGACAAAAATAGGACGCATAGGCAGGTTAACCTTTTCTTGTGTGTTTTTGGCGGGCCATACACTATATGGTCACTGGATTCTCAACTAGATGTTATAATCTTACATCCTTTTGACATAGATCACCTACCGCATAAACCCTCAGATAGAATTTGCCTACAGTTCCACTAGGAATACATGTGTGGGATCACTTAGAAGAAAAAAATTTGCATAAACCTGATCATCTGTCAATAAGACCACATAGAAGAAACTATAATATTTTTTTAACCATCACAGACGACATGCCCACCTTATCAGCCATTTTAATAATTAAGATCTCTCATTTTTAACTTAGTTGTCTAATGCACAAACTGCAATTTTTAGATTAAATTCTCATACTATATGGCAATGGGGAGCACTGTCCTTGACGATGCTTAAATCCCTCTCAACAAAGAGGACTGAAAGAGATCCATTGTGGAATTACGTGAATTAATTGGATAGAATTATGGGTTGGACATTTTGAAGTCCTTGATTTCTATTATTTTATCACAAGAATTACTGCATTCATTAGAGAGAGTTTCCAAGGATAATATGGCCATTTGTTCCTGAAAAAGAAGATTTTTATAACTATTCGGCCGAACTGTATCTTGATGAGATGATTCCTTATTAATCCTATTGGGCTCCTCATCATAATGAAACTGTCTTTTGAGAGTCACAAGGTGGATAAATTTGTTTATGTCCTTTAATGTGGAGATAACGTCAAAGTCCTGTTTTACACCAAAATTCATACCTAGACTTAAGACATATTCCTGTGAGGGAGTTAACGTAGTTGAAGATAGATTCAGGACATCTATGGTTTCTTTTTGATCATTAATCTGATCCAGGAATGTTTGTCGGGTCTTCATTCTTTAAGTCTATGTTGAGATGTTTCCTACCTCCCCTCCTTTGTCGTTTATTGAATTTTTATTTTTATTTTTCTTCTGTTGTCGATAATAAGACGGAGTGTTCTCACTCATAGTCGCTCCAACAGGATTTTCATCAGTCGACTCCACATTACTCTCTGCAGACTCTGTGGAGTCGACTGATGAAAATCCTGTTGGAGCGACTATGAGTGAGAACACTCCATCTTATTATCGACAACAGAAGAAAAATAAAAATAAAAATTCAAAAACGAAACCACCCCCAAAGGAGGGGAGGGGTAGGAAACATCTCAACAGATGTAAGAATGACAGACCCGACAACATTCCTGGATCAAATGAGACTCAAAAAGAAAACTATAGATGTCATGAATTTATCTCTCAACCTTAGTTACTCACTCACAGGAATATGTCTTAAGTGGGTGATGAATTTTGGTGTTTTTTTTGTAAAACAGGCTTTAAGTTTTCTCCACATTAAAGGAAATAAACAATTTATCCTCGCCTTGTTGACTCTCAAAAGACAATCTTCATTATTGATAGGAGCCCAATAGGATTAATAAGGAATCATCTCATCAAGATACAGTTCGGCCGAATAGTTATAAAAATCTTCTTTTTCAGGAACACAATTGCCATAGTATCCTTGGAAACTCCCTCTCTAATGAATACGTAATTCTTGTGTTAAAAAAATAGAAATCATGGACTTCAAAACGTCCAACCACAGAATTTCTTAATCAATTAAATTCCCATTTCCAGCAATGGGATCGACTTCAGTCTCTTGTTGAGACGGGATTTAAGGCATCTCAAGCAACAATGCTCCCCCTTGCTCCATAAGTATGAGAATGTTATCTAAAAATTGACAGTTTAGCAGTAGACCAACTATATTAAAATGAATATCTAAATGTTAAAATGGGCTGAATAAGGGAGGCACTGTCGTTTGAAATGGATAAAAAAATATTATATTTCTTCATGTGGCTCTTATTGTCTGATGATCAGGTTTATTGCAAACTTAAAGTGATACCACACATGTATACCTAGGGGAACTTAGGCCAAATTCTAACTGAGGGTTGCGTTGGTGCTCTATGCAAAAGGATGTAGATTACATTCTAGTTGAGAAATCCAGGTGACACCCATAATGTATGGCCTCCCAAAAACACAAAGAAAAGGTTAATCCTGCCTATGCGTCTATTGTGTCGGGAATCGAGGTTCATTTCTCGAGAGGCTTTGCCAATGGCTTGGATTCGGGTTTTACAGTCCTTTTGGTCCATTGAATACCCCGGTTTCCCTTCAGGACACAAGAGACGTATTGTGTAGTTATCCAATTTCATCTGGAAACCAGGAATGTGTTGGGTTTACATGTGCGTAGAGGCTTATATACATCTATCCCTTTATGTCCATATGGTTTTAAAAATTTTCACTAAAAAATTTCACGGGTTATTCCGGGAATTTTTTTGTTCCTTTGGTTGATCAACTAAATTTCTCATGTCGCACAATTTTTTTAAATTTGAGACACTTATTTTTTTACAACTTCGAGGATTTTTCTAGGGGGGCCAAATTTTTCTCCTCTTTGGGCCCAAACCTGTTATGGCCGGTGGGAGGCCATGATTTTTATTACAAATTAAAAACCCCATTTTTCCGAGTGTTTTTTATGGTAGGAGTACTCACGATCTCATAAAATTTTGGGGCGCCGATGTCCCCTCCCCTACGTTGTTTAGGGACTATTTGAAAACAATTTAAATCTTTGTTCACCTTTCATTTTGTTTCTCAAACTTTCATTTTTTGGATCTCACCCAACGGGAATATATGACATCTACCACACCAAACCTACCAAAAACCCTGTATCTGGGAACATATTTTACATCAAATATTTTTCACAAAAAGTACTTTAAATCTTTTCCCCCACAGGGGGAGAGATTCGAGCAAGACGGAATTGCTCTCCTTAGGGTTTTTGGGCGAATGTAAACCTTTCCCAACGTAGACTCGTTCTAGGGGGTTACCAAAAAGGTTAGTAATGAGGGCTGGGCATAAAGCCGAAGAGGACACGTGAGAACTTCTGTCCTCGCCACTAAAACTAAAAACCAAGAAAAAAACCCAACGAGTTGTTGACCTCACCCTAACAAAAGTCACCAAATTCACAGATCAAACAAATTTTTTTAAAAATACCTCCCTATCTTAGGGGGAGGATATTCTCGAATCCTTCTTCTCAGGGACAGGGTAGTTCCCAGAACCCTAAAACTTGGGGAACCTTTTTTCCCCCCGAATGTAATACAATCTCGCAAAAGCAAACCTACCTTTGAATTTTGCGGGATCATGATGTGGGTCCCCCATATGCCGTACCTGCCCTTTTTGCCAAACCTTCTACCCCTTTTTTTTTGATAGTGAAAATAAAAAAATATTTTCCCCTAGAAAGGGATTCAATTGCAATTTAGCAATGTGGTATATCTTTCCCATGCATAACCCGCAAGTTCAATATGTGGGACTACCACCAAAGATTAAAAACTAGATTTTTAGAGCATTTAAACGATATCACTAACACCCTCCCCGCAATCGTCCTCTTCAATGCACTTTTGAGAGACTCACAATAATAATATTCAAATTTTACAATTGTGGGTATAGAGAAGATCAGTAAACCCAAAAGGGGGGGTGAAATTTTTTAAAAAGCATTTTACTGTCTGAAGGGCCCTTCTGGTATTCACGTTGAATACACCCTATCCAAAGGGGCCTAAACTTAAAACGGGAAATTATGTTTCACTATTAAAGTCCCTCATATTTAGTCTACCTCTATGCCACTTTATGTCTTTCCATCTCAGGTTGGATATTTTATATCTTCTAGCGTATTTTCTAGTTTATACTGGATTAGCTTTAATTCTAGGTATACTCATACATTATTGAAATTTTCCCCTTTACCTTTTTTATATTGAAAAATCAGGGGCTTTAGTTTCCCAAATTTTATTTATATGTTATGACTATATAATGCCCTCATTATATTTGTATTTTTTATTTTTCTATTTATATGGCGTTTTTTATTGATCCTCCCCTAAATTTTTTCTTTTTTTCTTCTATTGTTAAGCCCTTTTCATATCATCATTTTACCTTGGGAACCTGTTATTTTGGTTTTATTTTCCCTGAAGGCTCCGCCTTTGCTATAAGAAATCAATGTTGGCACTGCTTTTTTTGCGCATGTCTTTCCCATTCCCGGGTGGGGCAAAACTCCCATTGCCGCGCTTTCGTCACTTCCCGGGTTTTGGGTTTTTTGTCCGGAAAATTTACAGCGCGTCTTTTATCAGACACCGGCGACATTTAGGGGAAGGGATGTGATTTTATAGGGGTATATAAGAAATTTTCTGTTCATTGGGAGTCAGGCTTGATTTAAAGGGGGGGTGCGTCACCGAAAAAGCTCAGACTATGCACACAGGTGTGCAATTTTTTTAAAGGGGTTCTCAATAAAGGAAATTGGATTTTAATTTTGAGATCTCCCCTCCAGTCTGACTACCCCCCTTCCCCCCTTTTCTGCGTTCATCTCCTCTGGATGCTTACATGCACGGACGGATCCGTGATACATATTGGGGGCTGGTATAATTTTTAACCTTTGTACACGGGATACTCTGCGATGTGTCACCGAAGACCCGGTTTGGTGGGCAAGGCAACTATTTGTGTCAAAAGCCATAGATTGCTTCACATTTGCTAGCACGGGTGTATGTGGGCCAAGTAAGGGTTTGCCTTTTCCCCGAAGGGTACAGAATTGGGGTGGGCGGCCCATTCCCATGTTCCAGGAAGGTTTTTGGCGGGTCTTTGGAGGCCTTTAAAAAAGCCGGGGTACGCAAGGGGGAATTGGGGGTGGGGTTGTAGATTCACTGCTATAAAGCTGAATGACCCTAAACACAGACAGGGCAGCACCCGCCCCCATTATTTACGGGAAAAAAATACCAGTGCAGTAATGGGTAGTGTCCCATACATTTCCACAGGTGGACAGAAAGCTTGCCCCTTTAAATTACTCTTTCAAAGCAGAAAAAAAAGCAAAAAAGCCACAGTCCATACGTTGGGAAATATCCAAAAACACTGAAAATAATAATCCCAAAAAAACATAATTTTTTATAGGACTATTTAAAATTTTAATACAAAACCCCCTATTTTTTACCACGCATCCCTAAAATTTTACAGCATATGTAATATATCCCAAGGGGAGTAATCGCCCCGAAAAAAGAGCGGCTCCGCTTTAATGACAAAAAATGTCACTACATGCGTGTATAAAACCCCTTTAAATCCCAGCAAATCCCGAGCGTTTCCCCCTACAATTCTGGGTTTCATCGGGGATTAAAATTTTTTCATTGGAAAAAGAATACCTAATACAACGCATATACTACAACAATGTACTTCCAATTTGATAAGGAAATGTATTAGCTCAAGTGCGCCCGGTATAAGACGATAGTTCCCGCGCACCTCTATACCTGGCCCCAAGATAAAGGGGTACAGAGCAAAAAGTCTCCGCCTCCTTTTTTTTTGTCTTAAATGGCCCCGCGATTTAAAAAAAACAAACCCCCCGTTTTACGAAAAAGATAGTAACACTATTACCTGATTCCCCGTTCCCATGAGCACATGTGCATCTTTCCCTCTGGTTTTTGCGGGTTCCGGATGTTCAACTGCGCATTCCGGGAAATGAAACACCTGCACTTTCCGGGTTAGTACGCCGGAATACCCGCCATGCGCCAAAAAAGCCAGGCTTACAAAAAAATGGCCATTTGTTAACCCCTACCTCATATTTGAAGGTTTTTTTCCAGTATTAAAAATAGTTTTTTTGCCCCAACCTGGGGGCTGGGGAATAAAACCCGGGGCCCCCCCCCCATGCGGAATTTTGAGAGCGGTTGTCTATGGGTATTTTTTTATCGTATAGTTTCCCAACGTATGGGACTGTGGCCCTTTTTTTTCTTTTTTGCATGCTATGTGAATAGATTTAAATTTAAAGGGGCAGCTTTCTGTCCACCCGTGGAGAGATGTATGGGGGCACTCCCATTTTGCTGACCTGGGTATTTTTCTGTAAAGCATGGGGGGCGTGTGCTGCCTCTGTCTGGTTTAGGCCCCCTTAGCTTTACTTGCAGTGAGAGGCCATGTTTCTGTTTTCGTCTTTTTCTTGAGTATTTTTTCCCCCTTTTTTCTGGGATATTTTGTGATTTTAAAGGGAGTGTAGGGACCTGCAAAAGATAGGGCCGTACGTTTGGTTGTAGGCTTACAATAAATGGCCATTATGTTAACCAAAACCCATATTTTTATGTTTTTTTCAGTAGTAAAAAATTAGTTTTTTGCCCAACAGTCTGGGGACTGGATGCAAGTAAATACCAGCGGCCGCCCCCCCCTGCGGGAAGGTGTGAGACGGTTGTCTTATGGGAATTTTTGGATCTGTATAGTTTCCCCAATATGGTACTGTGGCTTTTTTCTTTTTTTCATGCTATGTGAATAGATTTCAATTTAAGGTGCAGCTTTTTTGTCCCCCAGTGGAGAGATGTAGGGGCATACCCATTACTGCACCTGGGATTTTTCTGTAATAGCATGGGGGGTGTGCTGCCTCTGTCTGTTTTAGGGTCACTTTAACTTTACTAGCAGTGAGTAGGCCATGTTTCGTTTTCCGTCTTTTTTTGAGTATTTTTTTTTCCCTTTTTTTGTTATTTTTGTGAATTTTAAGGGAGTGGTAGGGACCTTGCAAAATGGGACCTGACGTTTGCCTTCAAATTACAAATAAATGGCCATTTTGTTAACCAATACTTCAATTTATGTTTTTCCCCTAGTAAAAAAGTTTTTTTGCCCCCGTACTGGGGACTGGAAAGCAAGTAGAATACCGCGGCCGCCCCCCCCATGCGTGGAAGGGGGTGAGAGCGGTTTTTCTTATGGGGTTTTTTTTATCTTATGTTTCCCCCGATGGGATGTGGCTTTTTTCTTTTTTTTGCATGCTATGTGAATAGATGTCAATTTAAGGTGCAGCTTTTTTTCCCCCCTAGTGGGGAGATTATGGGACACTACCCCTTAGCTGCACCCGGGGTATTTTTTTGTAATAGCATGGGGGCGTGTGGCCTCTGTGCTGTTTTAGGCCCCTTCAGCTTTTCTAGCAGGATAAGGCCATGTTTCTGTTTTCCGTCTTTTTTTTTTGAGTATTTTTTTTCCCCTT
Source organism: Phyllomedusa bahiana (assembly GCA_025379985.1). Classification (NCBI taxonomy): domain Eukaryota; kingdom Metazoa; phylum Chordata; class Amphibia; order Anura; family Hylidae; genus Phyllomedusa; species Phyllomedusa bahiana. Next base: position 40,760 of record JAODAL010023272.1, read on the forward strand.
TTTTTTGTATATTTTGTGATTTTAAGGGAGTTAGGGACCTCAATAGATGAGGGGCCGTGACTTTTGCTTGCAGGCTTACAATATAATGGCCATTATGTTAACCAATACCTCAATTTGATGTTTTTTCCCGTATGTAAAAATAGTTTTTTTTCCAACAGAAGGGGATGGGTGCAAGTAAATCCAGCGGCCCCCCCCCCCAGCGTGGAAGGTTTTGAGAGCGGTTGTCTTATGGGTATTTTTTATCTGAAAATTTCCCAAGTAGGACTGTGGCTTTTTGCTTTTTTTCATGCTATGTGAATAGATGCAATTTTTAAATGCAGCTTTCTGCCCCCTAGTGGAGAGATGATGGGGCCACACCCCTTAGTGCACCGGGGATTTTTCTGTAATAGCATGGGGGCTGGCTGCCTCTGTGCTGTGTTTTAGGCCACTTTTAGCTTTACTACAGTGATATGGCCATGTTTCTGTTTCCGTCTTTTTCTTGAGTATTTTTTCCCCTTTTTTCTGTATATATATATATATGGTGTGGTTGCTACCTGAAATCTGGAGCAGCGATCGAGGAAGAACTTGGCCCCCCGAGGGTTGAGGGAAAACCTTTACATTTGGGACTTTACGAGTTTATTTGGGGAATGGAGCTAAGTCCGACCATGTAAGAGAGGGGCTATAAATTTTTTTGCAGTGTCATGACGGACTGAGGTTTTATTTGCATTTTATTTGCATTTGCATTTTATTTAACTTGCATTTTTCCTGTGCCACAATAGGCTGGGGAGTCCAAGTTTAAATCCAAAGCCGGCACCCGACTTTTGACGTCGGCTGTGCAGGGCGTTCATCTGACGATGTCTTTAGACTGATTTGGGAAATATTTTGCAAAAATCATTTCGACCCAAATTTATTTGCAGCGAATCACGTTAAAAAATTAGCTATTTCCTGGCTGCGGAGAGCCTGTATGGTGTTGTAGAACATAATGCAAACAAACAGGATATCCGGTGACGTAACTCAAAGAGATTCTGCCGCTAAATATTCCCGTCCGGGGACTGGTAATACACAATTCTTTATTTCTGGTTAAAATGCATACTGGCACAAAGCAAACATACCCCCCGCAATGGCAAGAAACAGACGCGTTTCGAGTTAAAAAACTCTTGATCACTGTTAGGTGTTTGGCAGATTGGGGCCATCCTTAAAACCTATTAAAACCAATGGCCATAAGGAAAAGGATCACATGATCCAGGGTGGGAAGTACGGAACAGTATAAAGCTATTAACGTTACTATATGAAAATATAATTTACTAGTGCATATAGGGCAAAACAAATAGTTAGACAAAATGTGAGATGTTGTTATTTTTATAGCTTAAGGTGACACTAAAAGAGCACCAGCTTTAAGGATTAATATATATAGAGCATGTCCGTACGGTAATTTAGACCATCCGGTCTTCTAGTTCCCAAACTGAAGATCCATTGTGCTTCCCTTTGCCTTAACACCTTAGTCCAATTTCCCCCTCTATAAGGGCGCTGTACATGTCAATTATATAAAACTTAAAACCTGTGATGTCCCCTTGGTGGCATTCCACAAAATGTCTTACCGCTCCCGACATTTGGGACTGTTCTTTGCATATATTGGTGACATGTTCTTTTATCCGTATTTTTACCTTTCTAATCGTACTTCCCACATATTTCTTATTGCATTGTGTACACTCTATAATGTAGATACAATGATGGCTATCACAATTTACAAATTGATCTATAGTATATTTTTGTTGTTTGCCATTATCTTCAAATTCCATTGTTTTTTTGGCCAGATCGCATACTCCACAACGGGATCCTCCACACTTGAAGAAACCTTTTTGAGATAACCACATTTTTCCCTTAGTATTTTGGCTCGTGTGTGCACTGGGGGAGATGATATTCCCTAAAGTTTGGCCTCTTTTTGGAATTATACACACCCCTTTATCTAAGATAGCAGAGAGGATCTCATCTTGTTTTAAGATACTCAGATTTTTTTGGAAAATTGATTTTATTTGATTGTAATTTCTGCTATACTTGGTAGTAAAGCTTATTTTTACATTTTCTTTTCTATTATTGTTTCTGTGTTGATTTATTTCTAAAAGTTGTTCCTGTGTTTTTACTTCAACTTTTTTTATAGCTCTTTCTATATCCTTTTCTTTGTATCCTCTATTTCTGAGTCTTTTACTAATAGTTTCCCCAGCTATTTTGAAGTCTTCTTCTTTGGAGCATATGCGTCTGGCCCTAATCATTTCCCCATATGGAATAGCCTTGATGGTGCTGGCAGCATGACAGCTGTTGGCTCTGAGAATAGTGTTTCCTGAGTTGGGTTTTCGGTACAAATTGGATGTGATTTTACCCAACTCTTTTTGTCCCATGAGGCATACATCCAAAAATGGAATAGTATCACTATTCCATGTTCCTGTGAACTGTACATTGAAAGGATTTTGGTTGATGTACTCCAAAAAGCGGGGTATGAGCGCCACATTGCGACCCAAGATGAGCAAGAGGTCATCGATGTAGCGCCCATACCACACTATACTGTCCATAAAGGGATTGTGTTCACTAAAAATAGAGAAATGTTCCCACCAGGCCATGGTGATGTTGGCTAGGGATGGGGAAAAGGTGGAACCCATAGGGGCCCCCTCTAATTGCAGATAATAAGTGCCTTCAAACTTGAAGTAATTACTCTTGAGAAGATAATCCACTGCCATATAGATAAATTCCTGTAAATCTGAATCATAATCACTGTGATTTTTTAGGAAAAAAGTGAGTGCAGTAAGTGCCACATGGTGGGGTATACATGAGTATAGTCCCACCACGTCGCACGTAACCCAAGTATAATTTTCTTCCCATGTTTGGTCTTGCAAGATTTTTAGAAGGGACTGGGTATCCTTGCTGTAACCCGGTCGGACTATGGGCTGCAGATATTTGTCTACCCATGTGCTTAAGCGCTCGTTAAGTGAATTATTTCCTGAAATTATGGGGCGCAATTTAGGTGGAAAGATATTTTTGTGAACCTTGGGGACCCCATAGAAGACTGGAATAACAGGCTCATCTCCTAAGATGTATTTTTTTTGTTTTTCATTTAGGACCCCCAGGTTCACCCCTTCCTGTAAAAGGCGTTCCAATGTAACTTGGAAACTGGCTGTGGGATTTTCTGTTAGTCTAAGGTATGTATGATTGTTATCCAAAATTTACAAAGCCTGCTTTCTGTATAGGCCAATATCCATAACAACCACTGCCCCTTGTCTAACTATTTGTTTTGCCCTATATGCACTAGTAAATATATTTCATATAGATACGTTAATAACCGACCGGGTTACATCAAGGATACCAAGTCCCTTCTAAAAATCTTGCAAGACCAAACATGGGACTAAATTACATGTGGGTTACGTGCGACGTGGTGGGACTATACTCCTGTATACCCCATCTTGTGGCACTTACAGCACTTACTTTTTTCCTAAAAAATCACAGTGACTATGATTCAGATTTACAGGAATTTATCTATATGGCAGTGGATTATCTTCTCAAGAGTAATTACTTCAAGTTTGAAGGTACTTACTACCTGCAATTAGAGGGGGCCCCTATGGGTGCTACCTTTTCACCATCCCTAGCCAACATCACCATGGCCTGGTGGGAACATTTCTCAATTTTTAGTGAACACAATCCCTTTATGGACAGTATAGTGTGGTATGGGCGCTACATCGATGACCTCTTGCTCATCTGGGGTCGCGATGTGGCGCTCATACCCCGCTTTTTGGAGTACATCAACCAAAATCCTTTCAATTTACAGTTCACAGGAACATGGAATAGTGATACTATTCCATTTTTGGATGTATGCCTCATAGGACAAAAAGAGTTGGGTAAAATCACATCCAATTTGTACCGAAAACCCAACTCAGGAAACACTATCCTCAGAGCCAACAGCTGTCATACTGCCAGCACCATCAAGGCTATTCCATATGGGGAAATGATTAGGGCCAGACGCATATGCTCCAAAGAAGAAGACTTCAAAATAGCTGGGGAAACTATCAGTAAAAGACTCAGAAATAGAGGATACAAAGAAAAGGATATAGAAAGAGCTATAAAAAAAGTTGAAGTAAAAACACAGGAACAACTTTTAGAAATAAATCATAATAGGAACCACAATAGGAAAGAAAATGTAAAAATAAGCTTTACTACCAAGTATAGCAGAAATTACAATCAAATAAAATAAATTTTCAAAAAAAATCTGAGTATCTTTAAAACAAGATGAGATCCTCCCCTATCTTAGAAAAGGGGTGCGTATAATTCCAAAAAGAGGCAAACTTTAGTAATATCATCTCCCCCATTGCACACACGACCAAAATACAAAGGGGAAAAGTGTTATCTCAAAAAGGTTCTTCAAGTGTGGAGGATCCCGTTGTGGAGTTTTGCGATCTGGCCAAAAAAACAATGGAATTGAAGATAATGGCAAACAATAAAAATATACAAATGGGGCCAATTTGTAAATTGTGATAGCCATCATTGTATCTACATTATAGATGTACACAATGCAATAAGAAATATGTGGGAAGTACGATAAGAAAGGTAAAAATACGGATAAAAGAACAGTCACCAATATAATGCAAAGAACAGTCCCAAATGTTCGGGAGCGGCAAGACATTTTGTGGAATGCCCCCAAAGGGGAAAATCACAGTTTTAAGTTTTATGTAATTGAACATGTACAGCGCCCTTAAGAGGGGAAATTGGACTAAGTTGTTAAGGCAAAGGAAGCACAAAGGATCTTCAGGTTGGGAACTAGAAGACCTGATGGTCTAAAAACCGTACGGACCAGCTCTATAAAATATTAATCCTTAAAGCTGGGCTCTTTTAGTGTCCCCCTTAAAAACTATAAAAATAACAACATCTCACATTTTGTCTAACTATTTGTTTTGCCCTATATGCACTAGTAAATATATTTCATATAGATACGTTAATAGCAGATACTGTTCCGTACTTCCCACCCTGGATCAGGGGCTCCGTTTCCCTTATGGCCAGTGGTTTGAATAGGTGTTTAAGGATGGCCCCAATCTGCAAACACCTAACAGTGATCAAGAGTTTTTTAACTCGAAACGCGTCTGTTTCCTTGCCATTGCGGGGGTCTGTTTGTTTTTGTGCCAGAAATGCATTTTATCCAGAAATAAAGAATTGTGTGTTACCAGTACAACGGAACTTGGAATATTTAGCGGCGGAATCTCTTTGAGTTACGTCACCGGATATCCTGTTTGTTTGCATTGCATTACCGCGAAGCCGGCGGTTTGGTCCGGAGGAAAGTTACAGCACAGCAAGGGGATCTGCGCTACCAGAATCTGAGACATTGCCAAAGGTGAGCCTGCATCATTTTTGTTTCTTGTATGACAGCGGTTTGCATAACGGGCTGTAGCAGATTGTCACCATATTTGGGCACCAGTTAATACAGCGCTTTCAAGGATCCCCGGGCGTAACATACGGACACAGAACGGCACAGCACAGACCCCCCACTTAACACCGCTATATAACACATTATAATTATGTCCCCGGAACGACGGGCTAAATTGGCAGCTGTATTTGATATAGCAACGCATAACAGCATGAATGCCAATGAAAATGTACAGACACCGTGGAAACAACTATTTATACAGTTGGAAAAGGTGAAGATAAAAGAACTTAAGATCTGGTGGGACAAACAAACATTGAGTACCTACATTGAAAAAAAGATCATTCCTAGAGGTCTCCGCTTGAAAAAATTACCATCATTTGACACAACAGAGGATTTTATGATAAGATGGAATAATACATTATCAGAGTGTTCTCTGGCCCTCATGAATTTAATAGTAGAATTTGAGACACAAAAACACAAGAAATTGAAAAACAGATTAAAGATCTTGAAACCCAGATAGAGGAGTATAAGGATATTGCCGAGTACAATGCAGCACAAACACAACTAAAAGAAACTCTAGATATAGTAGAAAAATCTATTATGGAAAATAAAAAAAGAAATACTCTAGAGATATAGAGGATTATAGTGCTAAAAAAATCTACACATGGACTAAGGCTGACCGTGAATATACACCAAGATCCATATTGAAAAAAAGAGGGAGGAGAAACAGCAGAAGAGCGGTCAGTTTTTCTGATATAGATAGTGTGGACAGCACCAGTACCGACAATGAAGAGCCAGAACATTTGAACCAGCCACAACAATCTTCCACAAAAAGTAAAGAGATGTCAAAAAACGGAAAAGGACAATCAAAAGGGGACAACATAGGAATACGGAAATCCACAAGGACATTCGCACAATACAAACGGATATACAAGTAGATGACGATGACTCACAAGTAATCATTCTCACCCCTACAATCTTGACACAGCCTCAGCTGGAGGTGCTTGGCCAGGGTTTAAACTTTGCTCCAAAAATTAATTTTGATTTGTTTCATACCATGATGGACGTTAATAAATTTGTAAGGTTGCTTACGGTTAAGAAATATTTTTTTGATACAGATAAGGAGGATGCCGAGATACATCTTAGGGAAAATCAAGCATCTAATGAATATCTAAATTTACATTTCAAAGAACAGGTAGCATTAAAACAGCTGTTGGAGTTGGAAAAGGAGACAAATATGGGGGAAATCAATAAGGATAGACAAGAACCCAAAATACAACATATTATGCCCAACCCGGATTTTTACCCTGTTAGGGCCAGGGTTCCCGCTCTGGAAAATTTCCAGAACATTATGGAACGGGACTTGGTGGCCTTACATAATAAGAATCTGAGTAGAAAAACAAAATCGAGAGATAGGAATTTAACATGGTCCCAGATAAAAGCAATAAAAGAACTCAAAAGCATGGATAATTTAATCACAAAAAAGGCAGACAAAGGAGGGGCAGTGGTTGTTATGGATATTGGCCTATACAGAAAGCAGGCTTTGGAAATTCTGGATAACAATCATACATACCGTAGATTAACAGAAAATCCCACAGCCAGTTTCCAAGTTACTTTGGAACGCCTTTTACAGGAAGGGGTGAACCTGGGGGTCCTAAATGAAAAACAAAAAAAATACATCTTAGGAGATGAGCCTGTTATTCCAATCTTCTATGGGGTCCCCAAGGTTCATAAAAATGTCTTTCCACCAAAATTGCGCCCCATAATCTCAGGGAATAATTCACTTAACGAGCGCTTAAGCATATGGGTAGACAAATATCTGCAGCCCATAGTTCAGAGCCGACCGGGATATATCAAGGATACCAAGTCCCTTCTAAAAATCTTGCAAGACCAAACATGGGAAAAAAATTACACTTGGGTTACGTGCGACGTGGTGGGACTATACTCATGTATACCCCATCATGTGGCACTTACAGCACTTACTTTTTTCCTAAAAAATCACAGTGATTATGATTCAGATTTACAGGAATTTATCTATATGGCAGTGGAATATCTTCTCAAGAGTAATTACTTCAAGTTTGAAGGCACTTACTACCTGCAATTAGAGGGGGCCCCTATGGGTGCTACCTTTTCACCATCCCTAGCCAACATCACCATGGCTTGGTGGGAACATTTCTCAATTTTTAGTGAACACAATCCCTTTGCGGACAGTATAGTGTGGTATGGGCGCTACATCGATGACCTCTTGCTCATCTGGGGTCGCGATGTGGCGCTCATACCCCGCTTTTTAGAGTACATCAACCAAAATCCTTTCAATTTACAGTTCACAGGAACATGGAATAGTGACACTATTCCATTTTTGGATGTATGCCTCATGGGACAAAAAGAGTTGGGTAAAATCACATCCAATTTGTACCGAAAACCCAACTCAGGAAACACTATTCTCAGAGCCAACAGCTGTCATGCTGCCAGCACCATCAAGGCTATTCCATATGGGGAAATGATTAGGGCCAGACGCATATGCTCTAAAGAAGAAGACTTCAAAATAGCTGGGGAAACTATTAGTAAAAGACTCAGAAATAAAAGATACAAAGAAAAGGATATAGAAAGAGCTATAAAAAAAGTTGAAGTAAAAACACAGGAACAACTTTTAGAAACAAATCATAATAGAAACATTAATAGAAAAGAAAATGTAAAAATAAGCTTTACTACCAAGTATAGCAGAAATTACAATCAAATACAATCAATTTTAAAAAAAAATCTGAGTATCTTAAAACAAGATGAGATCCTCTCCGCTATCTTAGATAAAGGGGTGCGTATAATTCCAAAAAGAGGCCAAACTTTAGGTAATATCATCTCCCCCAGTGCACACACGAGCCAAAACACTAAGGGAAAAATGTGGTTATCTCAAAAAGGTTTCTTCAAGTGTGGAGGATCCCGTTGTGGAGTATGCGATCTGGCCAAAAAAACAATGGAATTTGAAGATAATGGCAAACAACAAAAATATACTATAGGCCAATTTGTAAATTGTGACAGCCATCATTGTATCTACATTATAGAGTGTACACAATGCAATAAGAAATATGTGGGAAGTACGATTAGAAAGGTAAAAATACGGATAAAAGAACATGTCACCAATATATGCAAAGAACAGTCCCAAATGTCGGGAGCGGCAAGACATTTTGTGGAATGCCACCAAGGGGACATCACAGGTTTTAAGTTTTATGTAATTGAACATGTACAGCGCCCTTATAGAGGGGGAAATTGGACTAAGGTGTTAAGGCAAAGGGAAGCACAATGGATCTTCAGGTTGGGAACTAGAAGACCGGATGGTCTAAATTACCGTACGGACATGCTCTATATATCTTAATCTTTAAAGCTGGTGCTCTTTTAGTGTCACCTTAAGCCATAAAAATAACAACATCTCACATTTTGTCTAACAATTTGTTTTGCCCTATATGCACTAGTAAATATATTCCATATAGATACGTTAATAGCATATACTGTTCCGTACTTCCCACCCTGGATCATGTGATCCTTTTCCCTTATGGCCATTGGTTTTAATAGGTTTTTAAGGGTGGCCCCAATCTGCAAACACCTAACAGTGATCAGGAGTTTTTTTTAACTCGAAACGCGTCTGTTTCTTGCCATTGCGGGGGGTCTGTTTGCTTTGTGCCAGTATTCATTTTATCCAGAAATAAATAATTGTGTATTACCAGTACCACGGACCATGTAATATTTAGCGGCGGAATCTCTTAGAGTTATGTCACCGGATATCCTGTTTCTTGTATTGCATTACCGCGAGGTCGGCGGTTTGGTCCGGAGGAAAGTTACAGCACAGCAAGGGGATCTGCGCTACCAGAATCTGAGACATTGCCAAAGGTGAGCCTGCATCATTTCTGTTTCTTTATGACAGTTGTAGAACATAGTGCAATGCTCAAATATGCATAGGGTGCGTGGTTTGGTATTGAAACAATGATGTGTTTTAGTATGACACGTAAAACACAGCTCTTAGAATCGCTCCACACTTCACTTCTCTGGGCAGTTATGGGGGCAACTGACTAAATAACTGAAGTGGGAACCCAGCCTGATAAGGTAATGTCAGTGCCAGCTCGAAAGAACCGAGCTGAGGGCCAAGATCCTACGATAGCGTCAAAGAATGCAATAGTAGGTTCCTGGAGCAGGCACAGGTCACAGTACAGTAAGAGGACATCACAGCAGGTGTGACTCGGTGAGGCCAAAGCTACCTGTGTCATCTAGCGGCCGTGTGTTAGCCACCAAACCAACGGTTCTTAAATAGTTGACTAGGTCATCCACTTTCTCCCAGATGACATATAACAACCCCGGCCAAGAGTCGGTGGGTTCGTCAGACACAACCCTTAGTTGGCATTGCCCGGGAGCAGGTCAGGGGCCCTCACCTGTTCTCAACTTGACTCTGTCCCGTTCAGTTCCCAAAGCCAGAAAACTACTATGTGCTTTGGACTCTGTGCCTCTATACAGCGAGGACCAACTATTTGAGGACAGGGGGCAGCAAAGAGGTGGGGCAGACATCCGCTGCTTCTTGCAGTAGGCGGGCAAGTAGTAATGAGGAGAGTGGCATGGGGGCTTTTGTTGCGAGTGGCCAGGCTCTGTACAACGAGACCATGGAGGAGGACAACAGTGACAGGCAAACACTAATCAATGTAGCCGATCGTACTTGGGAGCCGGGTGAAGCAAGGGCTTCATCATCATCATCATCAAGAGAAGGGTGCGGCAGCGTGCACGTCAGGCAGTGGCGCAGCCGGAAAGTCGGTAGTGTGGCCTGGAGTCAGCAGGGTGGCAGCAGTGTGAGGTCGGGAGCCAAACAGCCCCGGGGCAGACCACCCGCTTTGTAGGTCCCAGAAAAATCACCTACTCAGCGGTGTGGCAGTTTTTTTGCCAAGACAACGGAGGAGGAAAACATGGGTATGTGTGAAATCTGTGGGCAGAAAGGGAAGCATAGCCAGGGTCCTAACATTGGCACCACGGCCCTGCGTCAACATATGCAGCGTCACCATCTCAGATGTGGTGGTCCATCCTCCCACAGCAGCAGCACCCAGTGGCACGCATCCAATTTCACGCAGTCAAGGCTCCACAACTTCTGCCGAACCGAGTTGCCTATCTTTCTCATTATCAACTGATCCAGATGATCCTGCTCCTCACCACTCATGGTGCCAGCAGTCGTTCACCGAGACGATTACCAAGAGACAGCAGTATGCGTCTAGCCATCCTAAGGTGCAGAAGCTGACCGTGCTCCTGTCCAAGTTGGTGGTACTGCAGTCCTTCCCTTTTCAAGTGGTGGACTCTGCACCATTCAGAGAATGTCATGCATGGCGCACATGTTTAATCTGGTTGTCAAACAGTTCCTCACGTTTTCCACCCATCTGCAAGATGTTCTAAAAATGGCCAGGAAACTTTGCATGCACTTCAGCAATTCCTACACCACCAAGCACACCCTCCTTGAGCTGAACAGAGAAACTATGAACAGAGAAAAACAGAGCAACACAGAGAGAAATCTATGAACAGAGAAAAAGAGCAAAACAGAGAGAAATCTATAAACAGAGAAAAAGAACAAAACAGAGAGAAATCTATGAACAGAGAAAAACAGAGCAAAACAGAAAGAAATCTATGAACAGAGAAATTATTTCTTTATGATCTAAGTGGACAGGGATACTCCACTGTGTGATTTTGATGCCAGTCAGTGGCAGCTCATGCGTGACACCTGCCATTTGCTCAGGCTCTTTCAGGAGGCCACGTTATTTGTCAGTCGCCAGGACTACGGGATGAGCAACGTCATTCCACTGCTTCATGTCCTGGAACAGATGATGCAAAATCTGTCTTTTCAGGGGACTGGAGACGTGGCGACTACATCTCATGGCAACATTAGTCCGGTTGGGCAATGGGAAGCCAGTGAAGGGACTGGCAGGGGAGAAGGGGCAGAGGAGTAACGAGGAGAAGGGCAGCAGAGTTAAGAATGGATTGAAGGGGAGCGAGGGTGCTAGATGGGAAACCAGAGAAGGATGTTGCAATATTCTAGGCATGAGATGACGAGAGCATGGACAAGCCTTTTTGTGCTTTCAAAGTGAAGGAATGAGCGGATTCGGGAGATATTTTTCAGGTTGAGGCAAGGGTAAGGCTTTGGAGGTGCGGTTTGAAAGGCCAGATTGGAGTCAAAGGTTATCCCAAGGCAGGCAGCAGACTTGCGGAACCGGTGAAAGAGTGCCGCCATTGACAGTGATAGAGAGATATATCTGCGCCATTGTCCATCCTCTTGCAGGTCTGAACGGGGGGTTCCTCAGCGCTCACGTACCACTGCCATGGCTGCTATGGTGGAGTGGGGTTGTAAGAGTAGTACCAGCTCCATCTGCAGTAACCTGAGTCTGGAGTCATTGATGTCTGTTAAAATGAGTGATTTTTCTACCCATGTGACAGTAGAGGAGGAGCAGGAGCAGCCAGAGGAGGTAGAGGGAGATGAAGACAAGGCAGATGACCCAGACACACCATGGCAGTATACAGTGGAGATGAAGGCAGCAAGTCCTTCAGAGTCACTTGTGCAGATGACCCGCTTCATGCTGATTTGCCTGGCTAGTGACAGCCGAATAGTCACTAACCGGCAGAGGGATGACTTCTGGCTCTCCACCGTCTTGGACCCTCGCTTCCGGTCCAAAATGGGGGACTTTTTTTCACCTGCTGAGAGGGAAGACAAACAAGTACTACAGAGACATCCTATATAGTCAATTAGCGGCTGCCTATCTACACCATTGTCCATCCTCTCGCATGTCTTACCGGGGGGTTCCTCAGCACTCACGTACCACTGCCACGGCTGCTGTAGGGGGATGGGAGGGCTGGAGCAGTACCATCTCCATCATCAGCAACCTTAGTCTGGAGTTGTTCATGAGCAGCTTTCTTCACCCCCCTAGTGAGGAAGGTGCCCACTGAAGCAGCAGCAGCACCTGGAGCAGACCCTGAACCCCCGATTTTTCTGTCTACCTGCCTCAGCTACTATTCTGATGCCACCCACCTGATGCCACACATCTGTTGCCAGCTGCTCCTTCTACCACCCACCATCTTTACCAGGGACTGGTATTGCCTCCCACCTCCTCACTCTTAACTGGGCCATTATGTAGCCTTCTGATGCTGCTGTCACCTTACCACTCAGGTCTCCTCATGCTGCCGCTGCTGCTGCTGTGACCTCCAGGCTATGTCACCATGTCACTCTTTGGCTTGATGCTGCTGTTGCTGCCACCTCCTCATTATGTCACCTAGCTGCCGCCACCTAAAAAATATGACATTGTGCCATTCTCCGTCTTGATGCTGCTGCTGTTGCTGCCGCCACCTCCACACTGTGTAATTGTGCCACTCTGTTAGCTACTAATGCTGCTACCACCTCAACAATCTATCATCGTGCCACTCTGTGGCTTCTGAAGGAGAGTTTGCAGCACAGCCAAACAGCAGTGTGGGTAAGGTTTAAAGCTGAGCATTTTGAGCGAGTGAACGAGTCTTGCGAGTGTTTTCTTTAAAGTGTGGAGACTTGAGATTGAGAGACTTTAGATTTGGAGAGTTTAGAGGGGACAGTATTGTATTACTTATTATTATAATTTAGTCATATATCTTTTTGGTAACATCCCCATGAGTTCCATGTTTGACAATGCTGTCCAGTGCACAACCTGTGCAATGTATGCCATCCTTGAGCAACAGTTCGAGGGGGCATACTGCTGTACAAGATGTGTGCACACTGCACATTTAGAAGCCCGGATCCTGGATCTAAATGAGCAAGTGGCGACACTGAGATCCATTGCCAACTTGGAAGCGAGCCGGCTGCCCACTGAGCAATCACTCGCAGGTGTAGATACTGGGGAGGGTGGTAGCATGGAGGTGCAGGAACATAAGGCAGCTAGATGGGTAACAGTAAGAAAGAAGGGTAGAGGGAAGAGTGTCAGGGAGGCTAGTCCTAAACTGGTACACCCCAACAAATTTGCAAGATTGGCGGATGAGGGGGATGTCGGTTCAGAAATAGCATTGCTGCAGCAAGACACTACCCCTGTCTGCTCCAGTAAGATGGGGAATAGGAGTGCAGGTCAGGCTAGACAGGTGCTAGTAGTTGGGGACAAATTATTAGGGGCACAGACAGGGCAATCTGCCACAAAGACCGGGATCGTCGAACAGTGTGTTGTTTATCTGGGGCCCGGGTTCGACATATCGCGGATCGGGTTGACAGATTGCTGGTGGGGCTGGTGAGAATCCAGCTGTCATGGTCCACATTGGCACCAATGATAAAGTTAGAGGTAGGTGGAGTGTCCTTAAACGATTTCAGGGACTTAGGCCAAAAGCTCAGGGCAAGGACCTCCAAGGTAATATTTTCAGAAATATTACCTGTTCCACGAGCCACACCAGAGAGGCAGCGGGAGATTAGAGAAGTGAATAAGTGGCTCAAAATTGGTGTAGGAAAGAGGGATTTGGGTTTTTGGAGAACTGGGCTGACTTCTGTCTTGGCTACAGACTCTATGCTAGGGATGGGCTGCACCTAAATGGGGAGGGTGCAGCTGTATTGGGGGACAAAATGGCCAGGAAGTTGGAGGAATATTTAAACTAGGGCGACTTTAACTATCCAGACATCAATTGGGAATCTGAAGCTTGTAGCTCTCATAAAGGAAACAGGTTTTTGTCAATAACTAATGATAATTACCTTTGCCAAATGGTGCAGGAACCGACTAGAGGAAAGGCCCATCTAGACCTAATATTAACTAATAGAACTGACAGAGTAACAAAGGTTCAGGTTGAGGGGCACCTAGGGAATAGTGACCATAATATAATAAATTTCCGTTTATCCTTCAATAGAGTTTTTTGTCAAGGAGCCACAAAAACACTGAATTTTAGGAAGGCTAATTTTATTCTGCTTAGGGAGGCCCTAAACCGTATTGACTGGGACAATGTGTTTAAATATGGCAGAACTAATAATAAATGGGATATTTTTAAAAACATCCTAGGCTACCACTGTGAGAGGTACATACCTTATGGTAATAAAAAAATTAGAGACAGGAAAAACCCAATGTGGATCAACAGGGATGTAAAAGAGGCAATAAAAAACAAAAATAAAGCGTTTCACCTACTAAAACAGGAGGGCAGTGAAGAGGCACTAAGAAGCTATAGGGAAAAAAATAAAGTGTGTAAAATAAAGATAAAGGAAGCAAAGCTGGAGACGGAAAGACATACTACTAAGAAAGTAAAAACTAACCCCAAAATATTTTTTAACTATATAAATAGTAAAAAGATTAAAACAGAAAATGTTGGCCCTTTGAAAAATACTGAGGGAGAGACAGTAGAGGGCGATGAGAAAAAAGCAAATTAACGGTACATACTCAGACTGGATCGCTTTTACTAGTGGGGTACCACAAGGGTCAGTATTGGGCCCTATCCTCTTTAACATTTTCATTAATGATCTTACACAGGGAATACACAGTAGAATATCGATCTTTGCAGACGATACTAAGCTCTGTAAAGTAATCAACACAATAGAGGATAATATGTTATACAAAGGGATCTGGATAAGTTGGAAGCCTGGGCAGGGAAATGGCAGATGAGGTTTAACACTGATAAATGCAAGGTTATGCACATGGGGAAGAGAAATCCATTACATGATTACATGTTAAATGGAAAAACACTGGGGTAAAAGTGACATGGAGAAGGACTTGGGAATCCTGGTGGACAGTAAAATTGTAGCAGCCAGTGTCAGGCAAGCAGCCAGCCAAAGCAAATAGGATCATGGGGTTGCATTAAAAGGGGCATAGATGCACATGATGAGAACATTATTCTCCCATTATACAAGTCACTGGTTAGACCACACATGGAATATTGTGTACAGTTTTGGGCACCAGTGCACAGGAAAGACATTGTAGAGCTTGAACAGGTACAAAGGCGGGCAACAAAAATAATAAAAGGACTGGGTGGACTACAGTACACAGAAAGATTGGCAAGATTAGGGTTATTTAGTTTAGAGAAAAGAAGGCTTCGGGGGACATAATAAATATGTTTAAATACATCAAAGGTCAATATAGAGATCTCTCCCAAGATTTATTTATACACAGGACTGTATCTAGAACAAGTGGGCATCTTTACGTCTTGAGGAACGAAAGTTTCTACATAAACATAGAAAGGGGTTCTTTACTGTTAGAGCAGTGAGACTATGAAATTCTCTGCCAGAGGGACTTGTCATGGTGAATTCAATAACCGAGTTCAAAAAGGGTTTGGATGCATTTCTGGAGCGTAATAATATAACAAGTTACAGTGACTAGGATTCAGGAGAGGGGTCATTGATCCAGGGATTTTTCTGATTGCCAGATTGGAGTCAGGAAGGAATTTTTCCCTAAAATGAGGACAATTTGCTTCTACCTCATTGGGGGTTTTTGCCTTCCTCTGGATCAACACCTTAGCACAACAGGCTGAACTAGATGGACGACTTGTCTTTTTTTAGCCTTACAAACTATGAAACTATGAAACTCATGCTGCTGCCAACTGACCACTCTCTCATTCGACCACCCTGTTGTTTCCTAATGCTGTTTCCACCCTCCACCACTCTATGACATTGCCACTATGTTGGTTTTCTCCTTCTTTTAATGTGTCAGAAGGAATGAAAAGAACAAACACAACCGATTGTGTCTTCGGAGAAGCCGTAAGGCTAGTAGGACATGGTCCTTTTTTTCAATAGGTTTGTCTGATGTTTAGGTAGTTAAAATCAGGAGTGGATACAAAACACAGAAGACATGCAAATATTTAATTTACTTATTATTTTTTGGATCAACTCCTGTTTCTTTTTGGCTTTAGCAATGATGGATTAGTGACTGAAATAGGACATAAGGAAAAAAAGGAAAGGGGGAAAAATGATTAGTGACATCTTTGAAAATTACTGAAACAAACCCTCCCCTTCTTTTTGGCGCCCCCTACCCGTATCGCATTTAACGAATTACCACAATAAGGAAAAAAATTAAATGCTTGCACAAAAGCAATATCCCAACAGATTGAAATGGCTGATTTGAGATGTTGAAGAGAAGTACACAAACACTGGATTTTTTTCACAACACAGAATTCCCCCCAAAAAATGGATAAATTTTCTTTGGGCACAGATTAAAATCCCCACAAATGAACGTGATGGATTTTCAGGCCTGTAGGGGCAGAAATACAACCTTTGGGTTTGATTCAGAATAGTACAAACAGAGGATTGGGGTTTATGGCCCCAAAAAAAAATACCCTACAGAAAGAACTAATGGTTTTTAGGGGTGTTATGGGGAAGAAATACACACCCTGGATTTGACTCAAATACCCCACAAAAAGAGGGTAAATGGACTCTTGGGCCCCAGATTAAAATACCCTACAGAATGAACGTGATAGATTTCAGGCGTGTATGGGGCAGAAATACACACCCTGGATTTGACTCAGAATAACCCACAAACCGAGGATAAATGGACTCTAGGGCACAGAATAAAATACCCTACAGAATGACCGTGATGGATTTCAGGCGTGTATGGGGCAGAAATACACACACCCTTGATTTGACTCAGAATATCACACAAACAGAGGATAAATTAACTCTTGGGCACAGAATAAAATACCCTACAGAATGAAAGTGATAGATTTCAGGCGTGTATTGAGCAGAAATACACACCCTGGATTTGACTCGGAATACCCCACAAACAGGATAAATAAAACTCCTTCGCACAGAATAAAAATACCTAAGAATGAACGTGATGATTTCAGTCGTGTATGGGCAGAAATACACACACCCTTGATTTGACTCAGAATACCCACAAAAAGTCGATAAATTATCTATTGGCCACAGAATAAAATACCCTACAGACTGAACTTGATGGATTTCAGGTGTGTATGGGGCAGAAACACACACACCCTGGATTTGACTCAGACTACCCCACAAACAGAGGATAAATGAACTCTTGGGCAAATATTGCAATATCCCAAAATAAAAAATGCTGGTTCAGGAACAGGTGTGTATATGACAAACATGGTGAAGGTCTTTCACCCCAGCAGCTCAAAAATCAGAAGTATTTTGCACAGAGTGCAGTGAAGTGCTGCTACAGCCAGATGCTTGTGCATAGGAGACAAAGTGAGAAGTGGCAGAATTTAAGATGGCTGCTGTATTTATAGGGCTGTGATGTCACAGAAGCTGGCTGGATGCTAATTGGCTGCATGTCTTCACATGTCATTGAGGGTGTTCCTTTTTTCCTACCATAGTTTTTTGCCCCATGTCAGGCCATGTGCTCGCGGCCATTTTAGATTTGTAACCGTGAATCGCCATGAACTTTGGCTACATTCAGAATCGAATTTTCCCTGAAATTCTAAATGAATTTAACTTCATTAGAATTGATTCGCTCATCCCTAGTTATAACATAAATCCTCCTTTCTGATGGTAGTGTTCCTTTATAATGTACTAATTACAAAAACTTTGCACAAAAAAGTGCTAGTAAATGTGCAGAAATGAAACTTTGTAATAACTGCCTGTAGTTCCCTTTATCCATTTTTGTAAACATTCCAAAACCTTCCAGTGCCCAATTTATCTGTATGCATAAACAAAACAATGAAAGGGTTACAGCTGCATTTTTTTTTTCTTTGCGTGTCCGCTTGCTGTAAGACGAGACAGGGAGTAAAAGTAGAAAGATGTTGTGCCATAAGAGAAAAAAAGGAAAAATTGAAGACTGCTAGGGTTCGTCTACATGCCAATGACTTATAGTCAATTTTTGACATTTTTTGGATTTTGAAACCAGTGAAAATTTCCATAGATAATAGAAAATCCGACCAGAATCTGACCAGTATTTTTACATTGTCATGTGGATACAGCCTTACTTCTCTGGTCTCAATGACATCCACTACTGGCTTTGCTGAAAAAAAATAAAAAATAAAGATTAAGGGCGACATGTATGAACGGGAGTTATGCCTGTTTTCTGGCGTATCCTGCGCCTCCCCGGCCCGAATCCCCTGTCGGACGCAGGGATGCGATGTTAGGCGCAGAGTTCGCCACATTCGGCTGCGCCTCACATGAAGGGGCGTGCAATGGGCGCGGCGTGGGCGCGGTGTGGGCGTTCCTGGGCGGGACGTGGCGCACTCGAAAACTCCGAGGCATGTACGATCGCGGGTCGGCAAAGTGCGGCGCATTGCAGTGCTCGCCAGCTCCGACAGCCAGACCTGGTTGATTCTGGTCTAAATGATCCGGCGGAGGCGAAGTGAACATGAGAGGAAACATATAGAAGATCGCAACAGAAATCTCGGCTCTCTGCGCCGTGCGGCATGGAGTATGAATAAAAAAAAATCACCTTTATAAAGGCGTAAAACATTATCAGAAAAAGAGCTCAAACCTTATTTAATAAAAAAAAGTCACTTTCCAAAAATCTAGACCGGCGCTACATCAGGAATTAGGATCGTGGAAATT
Source organism: Phyllomedusa bahiana (assembly GCA_025379985.1). Classification (NCBI taxonomy): domain Eukaryota; kingdom Metazoa; phylum Chordata; class Amphibia; order Anura; family Hylidae; genus Phyllomedusa; species Phyllomedusa bahiana. The sequence goes on from JAODAL010023272.1 coordinate 59,593, forward strand.
GCCGGGAAATACAGTAATTCAAATTCTGAAAGCGCTTCTCATTGTTGGGAAAGAAAATAGCCAATCGGAATGGGAGCGATGACCCATTAAAACCTATGGAGAAGTATTGACCAATCAAATTCAAAGGCGGGACAGTTCAAAATACAGTAAAAATGCAGAAAAGAGCTGATTGGTTGAGCTAGCGGGGGCTTGGCTATCTCGGCCAATCAGAGCACGAGCTACTTGTCCCATTGTAGTCTATGGCCAGAACGGGGCAGTGAAATCTCGGCGCTCAGCGCCGTGTGGCATGGCGTATGATTAAAAAATCATTTTTATTAAGTGTAAAATATGATCTGAAAAAGAGCTGAAACCTTCTATAAACATAAATCAATCAAATCCCTAACAACGCGTTTGTCACCGAGACTGGCGCTACATCAGGAATTGCAATAAGGAGAATTGCCGGGAAATACAGTAATTCAAATTCTTTAAGCTCTTCTCATTGGTCGGCAGAAACCAACCAATCAGAATAGGAGCGACAAGGACCCATTATAAGCTATGGAGAAGTATGGACCAATCAAATGAAAAGGCGGGATAGTTCAAAATACAGTAAAAAAGGCAGAAAAGAGCTGATTGGTTGAGCCCAGGCAGCAGATATGAATCCACCAATCAGATGTAGTGCGTCTATTTTGAATGAAGAAAGAAGGGCGCGATAGAAGGACTCCCTAAAAGTTATTACTGTCTATGGGAAATATTCTATTACTGTGATTGGTTGAGGGGAAGAGGGGCTTGTCCAGCTTAGCCAATCTGCGGCTGAGCTACCTTCTCATAGAGTTCTATGGGGAAAAGAAATGCAGAGCAAGCTCTGTTGTGATTGGCTAAGTTAAAAGAGGCGCGGTTATTTGGACCAATGGGAGAGATAGCGACGCTCTTATGGATTTTTTGATTAATACTCCATGCCGCACAGACATCTTTAATGATTTCTCGCTGTTTTCCAGCCTGTCTCGAATCGGAATACATGTTTGCCGCAGTCCCGCACTGCGCCTAAGTCCCGCACTGCGCCCCACACACTAGCGAGGCGCGGAGAACTTTTCACGGCATGTATGAGCGCACCTCCTCGGATGGCGAATATTAGGCGCAGCCCCGCACTGCGCCTAAGTTCCCGCACTGCGCCCCACACACTGGCGAGGCGCGGCGGACTTTACACGGCATGTATGATCGCACTACGTCGGGCGGCGAATCTTAGGCGCAGCCCCGCACTGCGCCTAAGTCCCGCACTGCGCCCCACACGCTGGCGAGGCGCGGCAGACTTTACATGGTATGTATGAGCGCACCTCGGCACCGACATAAATCAGGCGCAAATTTCGCCGGAAAACTGGCGGAAACATGCGTTCCGACGTGGCGAGATTCATACATGTCGCCCTAAGTAAATAAATTAAAATGACCAAAAATCCCATATATGAATTTTACCTAGTGCATGATAATTAAGAAATTCAAGAGTAATGTTTTAGCTAAAGCCAGGAAAGTATTATAAAAGAAAGAAAAGTATAAACAAAATACTTTTAATTATCTAGTCTCAGTGATATCCAGTCTTGGATTTGGTTTAAAAAAAGAAAATAAAAAAATGAAAACTTTAACAAAAACCACACATATTAATTTAGCCTAATGTATGATCATTTAAAAAATTATTATTTAAAAATCCAGGAGTAATTTTTTTTTTGTCTATCTGTAAGGTAAATTAATTACTTTTTGGGTTGCAAAACAAAGTCTTTTTTAACTGGTCAGATATGCCTTTAAAAATTTACAGATCTTAAAAGAGAATATTTTTTCATGTGCTTGTTTTTGTCGCTTTCAAATACAATTCAGAGTTTATGATAAGCAAGACCAGGAGAATAGAGCAAACAATGCTGAACTCTTCTAATGACCCTTTCATATCTCAGACAGGCAGCAGTACTGTGGACCAAATATACTGATATCAGCTAAAGCAAATGTGAGCCAGCTGGTGCATGGAAAACCAAGACATGCTCATGAACTTACATCCTATCCCCTGGCATGTATATATTTAACAGAGGGAATATAATATGCTATATTTTACTATGGAACAGAATTTTCAAAGTTGTCTAAAATTGTCTTGCACACAGACACATATTGGGCATAACAGTAAAACCATCTTATATTGTGAATGTCCCCTTGTGCCACGTAAGCAGTAATGACCAGTGGAGAAATTAACTATGCCATAGAATTCTATACTGGGCAGCCTGTGTGACAGATGATCAGTCAAATGAAGATTTAGGGAATTCGGAGGTCACCATTCCTGAACAATTTATGTAGTGTTGCAGAATGTATTTGCCTACTAAAAGAGGCTACTGGCATTAGGGGATACTGTTACCATGAAGGGGTATACTTGGTCTGCAGCAATGTTTGGGTGGGTTCTGTTAACCCCTTACCGCCGGAGCCAGTTTTGGCCTCTCTGACAGAGCCCTATTTTTGAAATCTGTCATGTGTCACTTTATGTGAGAATAACTTTTTGACACTTTAACCTATCCATGTGATTCATAGATTGTTTTCTCGTGACACATTGTGCTATAAGATAGTAAGAAATTTTGGTCCAAAAAATGATTGTTTATTTGTGAAAAATGTAAAAGTATGGTGAAAAATGTGAAAAATTACCAATTTCAAACTTCAAAAATTTCTGCATGTAAGACAGATAGTTATTCCACTCCAAATAGTTTTATAACTAAGCATCTACCATATGTCTGCTGTAGTTTGGCATCATTTTTTTAAATGTCCTTTTTTTTTTTTACGACATTAGGAGGCTTATAAATTTAGTAGTAATTTTCAAATTTTCAAGAAAATTTGCAATATACATATTTTTAGGGACTAGTCCAGTTCTAACGCGACTTTGATTGACCTGTATGTTAGATACCCCCATAAATGACCTCATCTAAGAAACTAAACCCCTTAAAGTATTCAAAACTGAATTTAGGAAGTTTATTAACCCATTAGGTGTTTTACAGGAATTAAAGCAAAGTGGAAGTGAAATTTAAAAATTTAACTTTTTTTGCAGATTTTCCATTTTTATACATTATTGACAAGAATATGGTAAATGTGATCAGGGAAATGCAAATTAATATTGATTCCCCAGATTCTGCCGTTTTCAGAGATATCCCATATGTGGCCCTAGTGCATTATTTGGCTCAACCACAGGCCCCAGAATAGAGGAGCACCTACTGGACTCTGGGGCCTCATTTTCATTACAATTTTTATTAGGGGCCATTTCAGGTTTGCGGACACCCTAAGGTTCCAAAACTTAATAAACACCCCTAAAAAGAACCCCATATTGGAAATTTCTACACCCCTTACGGAATTTATCCCAAAATGTAGTGAGTATATCGACCCCCCCAGGGGTTTTTTACAAATTTTTTTTTCGTTCGGC
>JAODAL010023273.1:0-63003 GCA_025379985.1 Phyllomedusa bahiana
TAAAGGGACCCGGGGCGTCAGTCAGTGCGGTCATACTAAAACACAAACCAAGGCTCCCTCTGCATATTTAAGCATGGCACAACGTTCTACACCCTGCAGGCTCTGTGCAGCCTGGAAATAGCTGTTTTTTTAACGTGATTCGTCCCGAAGTAATTCGGAACGAAGTTATTTTTTGCCGAGAAATTCGGCGAAGAGAACGAACCGAATTTCGGGAAATTCGCCCATCTCTATCTATAACATTTAGCCACTTGAAGGAAACCTATCATGAGGTTTATGGTGCCCTGTCTGAAAGTAAGATTTGATAGAGGAAGAGAAGCTGAGCTCTGTCATACATAGGGTTATATGATTTGGAGCAGGATTTCTGAGTAAAAAGCAGAGAAACAATTGACCAGACTCTTTAATAAACAGTAAGGGTTACATGTATGAAATCTATCGAGGTCTAAGGCTACAGAGCACAGCAATTTGAAAATGGCACCTAAAATTCAACAGCATTTTCAAATCGTTGGATCGCCATTATTTTGCTCGGTTCTTGCGCACAAAAAAACACAGTTGGATTTCAGACCCATGGCTCAGTACATGGGCTGCGCAGGAATCTGATGGAGGTCTGGCAGAATATACAACATGTTCTATATTCTGCTGGTCGGCCAATGGTTTGGGTTTCCCTCAGTAAAAATTCCTGCTCAAAGCCAAACATTGGCACCATCCCAGTGCATAGTTATTATGGGTATGTTTTCTAGGCCATTTAATAATATAGTTTGATTATGTTATTAAATGCTATGCACGTCAACTCTTTATATACAAGTATATGATACCATAAATAGGTACAATATCTCACAAAAGTGAGTACACCACTCACATTTTTTCAATATTTGTTTTAAATCTTTTCATAGGACAACACTGAAGATATGACACTTTGCTATAATGAAAAGTAGTCAGTGTACAGCTTGTATAACAGGATAACTATAGTGTACACTCACAATACCTCAACACACAGACATCAATGTCTAAACCACTGGAATCAAAAGTGAATACACCCCTAAGTGAAAATGGACAAATTGTGCCCAAATTGTCAGTATTGTGTGTGGTCACAATTATTTTCTAGCACTGCCTTAACTCTCTGGGGCATGGAGTTCACTAGAGTTTCACAGGTTGCAGCCACTGGAATCCTCTTCCACTCCTCCATGATAACATCACGGAGCTGGTGGGTGTTAGAGACATTGCGTTCCTACACCTTCCATTTGAGGATGCCCTACAGATGTCTAATAGAGTTTAGGTCTGCAGACATGCTTGGCCAGTCCAGCACCTTTACCCTCATTCTCTTTAGCAAGGCAGAGGTCATCTTGGAGGTATGTTTGAGGTTGTTATTCTTTTCGAATACTGCCCTTTGGCTCAGTTTCTGAAGGTGGGGCATCATGCTCTGTTTCAGTATGTCACAGTACATACTGGCATTCATGTTTCCCTCAAGGAACTGTAGTTTCCCACATCTGGCAGTACTCATGCAGCCCCAAATCATGACACTCCCACCACCATGCTTGACAGTAGGCAAGACACACTTGTCTTTGTACTCCTCACCTGGTTGCTGCTATACACCCTTGACACCATCTAAGCCAAATAAGTTTATCTTGGTCTCATCAGAGCGTAGGGCATGGATCCAGTAATTCATTTTCTTAGTCTGCTTGTCTTCAGCAAACTGTTTAGGGGTTTTCTTGTGCATCATCTTTACTGGAGGTTTCTTTCTGGGATGACAGCCATCCAGACCAATTTGATGCCGTGTGTGGCATATGGTGTGAGCACTGACACTTGTTGTAGTCTTGAGTGTGCCCTTTTAATACATGTGAATACTCCATTTAGATTAATCTTGTAATATTTAATTTATTTCTATATTCTGTCATTATAGTTACGGACATATAGTGAAAGTGAAAGGGTCACATTGAATACCTTACTAAAATGTTGTAAAGAGCAATACTAAATTACTAGAAAATCAATACAGAAACAACACCTTTATCCATATATTCCTGAGCACATAATCTAGTAGGGTTGGTCTATTTTATCCACACTGTTATACGGAATAGGGGTCTGGCAATAGCATACACAACTATTCTCAAACATTTTTGAGAAGTTTGTAAGCCGAAATATTGAATTAAATTAAATAACTGCTTCATATCTGTTGATTCAAATGTCACGACTCCTCTTGGAGCTCAACACTATATAAGAGCTGGCATATTTCTACTGAGCATGGATATGAAATGGTATATGTGGGATGTGAGTGTGCATACTAAAAAAGGCATGTGATAAAAGACAATAATAAAAGTGAGAACATTTGGACACATTTATAAAGGCAGCTGCGCCACAATTGTGGGGAAATTTGTAACAAAAATAATGGATGTCATGTTCTTAGTAAATTTAACAGTGGGTATGCGTATCCTCTGGGGCCACCATGTGCATAGATGGTATAATTTGCAGTGGTAGCCAAAATGCAGGGCAAGGACAGCAGGTGCCGGAATAGGTAACAAGACACAGCAGGTATAGCTATAGGCAGGTAACACAGGACCCAGGTGCTAACAGACTGGTGCAACAGCAGATAGTCAGCAGGTAACAAACTGGTGCAACTGCAGGTATACAGCAGTAAATGTACATGTATTGTATTGGTAACGCACCGTTAGTGTATTGGTAACACACAGGTAATGCAGGTAATGCACATACAGCAGCCAGGGGTCAAGCTGTATATAATGGACAACAACAATGAACTGACCAGGAGCAAGGGCAGGAAGTTCCTTTTATAGCCAGGGTCACAGGTCGAGAGACAGGTAATTGGGACACTGTTCTTTTAAATAGCAGAAGGCTGCCACGCACGCCTTAGGAGGCGCTCATGCGCATACAGGCAGCCACAGAGGATGAGAGTGAGCCGGTGCAGGAACGTGGACTGGTAAGTTATACTGAGCGGCGGGGAGCCTTCAGAGTGGAGACAGGAGCCAGGATTTTGTTAGCATTTTGTAAATCCACCTTTGGTTTTCAACACTGCCTGAATCCTTCTGGGCTCTCGATCAGACTCAAGCATCTGATCCCAGGTCTCTTCTGCATGTTCCCAATGTTGGTACATACTGGTCGACTCACTTGGGTACGAATACAGCTTTTTCTTCAACTCTACTCACAAGTGTTCGATTGGGTTGAGGTCTGGGGACTGTGGGGACCAATCCAGTAACTCTACTTCATTGTCATTGAACCATTTCTTCGCCAATCTTGACATATGCTTTGGGTTGTTGACCTGCTGGAACACTATGTCATCCTTTTAATACCCATAGTACTTGAGTGTACGAAGTAACTCATCTTGTTCACATTTACTATTCACATATAGATTAGTATTGAGATAACCATTGATCCTGGTCAAGCAACCAGCACCTTTGGCTGTGAAACTACGCCATATCATCAGGTTTCCTCCACCAAACTTGACAGTTCCTTAAATTTCTTGATCCGTTAGCCCCCTATTCCCTTGATTCTTCCAGACTCATTTGCACCCATCAGAGCCCGGTCTATTAAGTTTCATCTCATTGCTTCAAATTACCCATTTCCAAACCTCTACTGTCCACTTTTCATACGTGTTTGTAAACTCGAGCCAATGCTTCTTATGACGAGATTGAAGTCGAGGCTTCTTCACATTGTTTTGGGCCACCAGTCCAGACTTGTGTACTGCGTGTCACATGGTGCGTTGGATTGAGGCCTGTGTTCTCACTTTTTTGAAGCATACGAGCCACCTCCACTGCTGTGTTTGTCATGCCAGAGCTGATAGACCTTATGATGAGTCAACTTGTTGACTCTGATATTTTGCCTGGATGTCCACCTGTTGGCTTTGGAATGTAGGGACTGACTTCATGTCATATTGTTTTAGCTGTCATGGCACTCTTAAAATGTAGTTTGGCAGTTTTCTTGGTCAAGAGACCGCTATTGATGAACTGGATGATGCTCTTTTCTTGGGAAATCTTCCTTATGGCTGCTCCTCGATTTGAACCAGTGATCTCTTGCTTGGGAATCAACCTAATAACACATTGAGCTTTTTGGAAATATGAGAACAGGTTGTAATTTGTAGTACACTAGAAAAAAAAGATTGTTCAACCACCCAGAGCAAAACAGTAACAATGCAGTTACATGAGAAGAATCTGTATAACTAAGCATATGCTAAATTGTTGCAAGTCAAATTTGTGTATGAGATAAGATGATTGTCTATAATATGATGGTAATCTCACATTCAAATCTGTAGTTGATGGTGAGATATGGAGCCTGAAGTCAAAAGTTCAAAACATTGTTCCCCTTTTGCTTGGCACTGTACATAGTGTGTGGAGGGGCTCTGCAAGGACCCATACTGACCTCATTACAAGATTATAATGTTATGTTGTATGGTAAGAGAGAGTCCTGAGAGAGTCCAGGCAATCCTGGTGCATAAGATAGCAGTTTACAAACATGTCCCAGCAGCATCGTCATTTCTTTGTTAGTTGATGACATCAGGAACAGTGTAGAATTATTGATGCAGATTACCATATTTCATAGAGAAGGAAATATCTATAGTAAGTGTACAATATGAATATGTTGGTATGAAAGGCAGAAATCAGTCTGGAACAGACATCCATCTTATAACCATGACATATGCTTGTAAGCTGTGATTACTTGCTATGCACTCACTACAATATCTTGGATTGAAGATAACTCAGATTCTGGTAGGAGTAAGCCCTTAGATGTATAGCCTCAGGGTAGGCTGTCAATATTAGATTGGTCGGGGTATGACTTTCTGCACCTCAGACAACATCTGGATCAACCACCATCTGCAGTAGAATCTGCATCATTCCACCACCCCTCGTCCCAAAGTTTTATATTTTATATTGTTAATGATTATTGTATTCTCAAAACGTCATGGTTGTTAAGGGGTTATGTCACTCAGTGATTGAGTGAACTGGTATGGTCTGTTTTATTCATAGGTTTAGAGGTTATAAGCTTTGACTTCTGGTTAATTCTGGTTTTGAAAGTTAATTTTGGAACATTTAAAACTTTTAATAAAGAGGCCATGACAAACTTTATCCACATTCCAGTGTCCTATGGTCATACTTGTATCATTGAATGTTACGGGTGGTCCAGCAGCCGTGGGTCGGGCTGCGGGCACACCCGTGGCCCATACGTGTCCACCCCACCCCCCACTCCGAGAGCGAGTGGAGCCGCGGTCCACATGTCGGGCCGCAAGCGCACTCGCTTCCCCGTGGGCGAGGACTTACCTGGCCACGCTCCTCTCTCTGTGTGGCTCTCTGCTGGCTGCCTTGCGTGTGAGCGCCCCCTAGCGCGCGTGCGCGGAAGCTCTTTGAAATTTAAAGGGCCAGCGCGCCAGTAATTGGTTAATTGCTGGCCGCTGGTCCTATATAAGGTTACCGACCCAGCACGTCCGCGACGGATCTATTGTGCCCATAGCCTATAGAGAAAGCATTGATAGTGTGCTCTAGTGTCTTCGGTGTTTTGACCCTTGTGCTACTTTTATTGACCAGAAACCTTTGCCGCCTGCCCTGACCCTCTTGCTACATCTATTGACCACGAACCTCTGCCGCCTGCCCTGACCTTAATGCCTGTTCTCAACTTCGCCTACGCCTGACAATTCTGTACCACTTTAAGCAAATAGGTTCTTGGCTGTGGTTCACCTTCTTTTCAAAATGCACCTGTTCCACTTGATGGCTCCATCTGTGCTTCCTGCTTTGCTCGGATCGCTTCAGTCCACGACCTCAGGACTTCCAAACACACATAATAGGAAACCAAACGAATTCCCATAACTCGATCCAGCTCAGGTACAAAAAGACGTTTCTTTATTGAGCAAAGGTTACAGAGGGTAAAAGCATACCGCTAGTGTGATTCTAACGCGTTTCGGGCTTTAAACAATTTTAGCCCTTGTTCACAGCATAACATGTAGTGAGGGAATAACATAATTTATCTGTTTGTGGGTGTGGCGTACCACTTCACCTTCCGATACGTCACATCCCACTAGTTACTAAATTTTAACCCTTTACTACTCGTATTAAAATCACACAATGCGATATGTGATATGTAATATATAGTACCATACTATGAAAAAATGGCTGTTTAATAAATGTATAACAAGTCATTACGGAAATTAAGGCCATCAGGTGCTCTAACATCTAGCTCCAAAATCTAAAAAGCTTCGCGGAGCCGCACCATATGCTCCCAATCTCCACCTCTTTCTGGCTTTCTAACTTTCTCAATCACGAAAAAATTAAAAGAGTTGAGATTTCCTGCATGTTGCTCCACGAAATGTTTTGTGGCACCTGATTGATGTGGCTGCTGTTTTTTAATGCCTGCAAGATGGAAGGTGAAGTGGTACGCCACACCCACAAACAGATAAATTGTGTTATTCTCTCACTACATGTTATGCTGTGAACAAGGGCTAAAATTGTTTAAAGTCCGAAACGCGTTAGCATCACGCTAGCTGTATGTTTTTACCCTCTGTTACCTTTGCTCAATAAAGAAACGTCTTTTTGTACCTGAGCTGGATCGAGTTATGGGAATTCGTTTAGTTTCCTATTATGTGAATTCTGTACCACGCTCACCCTCGGCTGCCACCACAAGCAAGTCACGTCAGTGGAAGCGACCTGGTAGACTCCCGCCGCAGCAAGTCTATCACGCTTTGCGGCGGGCTCTGGTGAAAACCGGGACCTACTTAGACTCTGCTCCCTGGCGTGGCTTATACCATCGCTTGTGGTGGTCCAGCGGATCCACTACCGCTGACCGTTAAATTGCATTTGTATTTGATTATTTGCAATACCATAGAGCTTCTCACATAAAGCAGCTTTAGCTTTGTGTAGCCCGAACAACCATATGGTTAGCCATTAACTTCAATACCCATCATGTACTACTATATTCTTGTGTCATAGCAGCTGCAAGGAAAATGTCTGACCAGACATGACTTTTTCAGTGAAAAGAGTTGATCGTACATGGCTAGAGGAGCCAAATCTGCAATGATTAGCTAATTACAATGTCCGATTCTGATTGAAAGGGCTTGACTTCACTGGGCAACCCTTTTAAGGAAGAAATTTTGTCTCCTTCCTACAGTCTTCCTTACAGTAAGGAATATGTCTAAGTCTATCCTAACATTCCTGGGTGAGGGAACATAATCTTGTGTTTTTTCCTTCAACAAAAGATTACCAATTCACTATGCAAACTAACTCCATCATGAAACAGTCATATATAAAACTGACATTTTCCAGATAATCTAGTAAAACAGCAAAGCATAGTGCACACATCATATTATCTTTCCTAGAAACATAAAGTCCTAGAGTAACAGGGATGGGTTTTTTTATTCCATGACTAATATTAACATGAGCATGTTTCATGTCTTTCTTGGCATGTTGCTTAAATAATAAATAATTTGTGAGAAAAGACAGCAATGAGTCGAAGAATTAAAATAGTTACTCAAGTTATGAGAGCTGAATTCTCTCTTTGAAGGTGTTCACTGTGCCGAACACTATATAACATCTTTAAAATACAAAGTATTTGTTTCTATATCAGTTATACACACAACCCTGAAGAAGTTGTGTGTAGTTTCTCCGCTGTTATTCCCATGCGGTTGTTTTCACAAAACTGCCTCCCCACCCAACCTTATCTTCAGGCTCCCACTTTCTGTGTAAGCTGTGGGTGGTTCTACAGCATTCACTGACATTTCAGCTCTGCTAGCTCCTATTCCTGGCTGTGCCTGTTAAAAGCAAACTTAGAACAGCCTTCATGTTTAAAGCTAATCAATGAGATGAGAATACCCCTGGTAACATTATATGAATTACAAAACTTAATAGAGAGGAGGAATCATACAGTATGGTAGAAAGAGGAGAAAAGAGAAGAAAAGCAATACAGATCCTACACTCCTGATATTGTATCTGTAACGGTCAGTGGTAGTGGATCCTCTGGACCACCGCAAGCGATGGTATAAGCCATGCCAGGGAGCAGAATCTAAGTAGGTCCGGTTTTCACCAGAGCCCGCCGCAAAGCGGGATGGACTTGCTGTGGCGGATTGCTACCAGGTCGCTACCCCTGACGTGACTTGCTTGCAGTGGCTGCCGAGGTGTGGCGTGGTACAGAATCGTGAAGCAGGCTCATAGTCGGGGACAGGCAGGAAGGTCAGGACAGGCGGCAAAGGTTCGTGGTCGAGGGACAGAGGCAGAAGATACGGTACATGGAAAAACACTAGATACTTCGGGAACGCTTCCTCTCTAGCACAGGGCACTATCGATTCGGCAAGTATCAAGGGGAAGAGGCAAGGTCTTAAATAGGATCAGCGCCCGGTGAAACCAATCACCGCCATGTGCACGGCCAGCTTAAGTAATCTTTGCACATTCAGATTTCTTATGATATCTGTGATTGGTTCTAAAGTATCACATAATCTTCAAAAAATTGGGAATCTCGCAAGAGAACAGAGAGTGGCTTTTGATCACTATATTTACGATTTTACCGTAGGCAAACTTAAACTCTATCAGTTCTATATCTGTAAAACACTAAAACGTAACTTTTATTATGTAAAAATCTTAACCTCTGTACACACTAGTTAAAACCCTGATTTCTAACCTCGTCATTTAACCCTTTTTGCTTCTTAAAGAGGGAATAACTCCTTTTCTATTATCAAATCTGGTGGAGCACCACCTGTTAGCAGGAGTAAGCTCAACATGAAAGTGTCTTCTGCTAGATCATGGGAGCCCTGAAATATTAAGTTTACATTATTAAGACAGAAGTGGGCCCGCTGGAGGAACCTTTGGTACTCTGGTGGGCCAGTTCACTGTGGCTTTGTTATGTTCAAACCAACTAAAATGTACTGGGTGTTAAATGTTATATCTGGCCATAGATGTAACATTTAAGTCCATGATTATTTAACTACCAGAAAACTATCACCCATGTTATGATTTTGACCGGGCATTGCATTTACAAACCTCAATTTGCTTAATATTTTAGTAAACACTAAGGGGGACATGTATGAAAACTGTCTTTGTCAAAGATTTTCTTTGTTGCCCAGAGCAACCAATCAGAGTTTTCCTTTCATTTTTTTCAGAGCATTATATGAAATGAAAGGGGAGTTCTGATTGGTTGCTATGAGCAACAAAGACAGTCTAAGACCAAGACAGTTTTCATACATGTGGACCTAAGTATAGAATTCCACACATATCTATTCTATCTTGTCATTGGACCAGAAGAGCTTCAAAATCAAAAGACAAAAATTTTACCATAATTTGTGCCTACAATATTATATTTTTAAAATATGCTGAGTAGGGCATTTAAAGGGGTTGTCGCACTACAAGAATTGCTTTTTATGTTGAAGATCTTGCAAAAACAAGTCCCTTTGTAATATATGTCCATTAACAGTGTCCTACCTATTCCTAGATAGATCCTCTCTTGTATGGGCTGCATCAGTTCCTCAGGTCTCTATAACTACAGACCTGTTCAATTTCTCATGATAGGTTGCCAGTATTGGTTGCTATAGCTACAGACCTGCTTCTACTGCAGCCTAGTAGGAGCCAGTAAACATGCCCCTGAATTCAAAGTGAAACCAAGAAAACAGGACTGAGGTAAGATGAATCAATGTAGCGACACAACCCCTTTAATTCTATTCCATAACAGAACAGGGGCATTGCTATAGGATAAAACTAATATACTAGGAGGAAATCCAGAGTTCCTGAAGAGAACATTTCAGGCTACATTCAATTAAGAAATTGTTGTTGCCCTTTTACATCCAAACAAGCATCCTGGCTTTCTATACATCCAATATATTGTCAATTTCAATATAATTTAAAATTGATAGAAAATCTAATGAAATGTTTTAATTCTACTTTAAAGTTGTTCATACTACAATGCTATGTTGGACTACTTATATGAAGTATTTTTTACTGGCCACATGTTACAGAATGTGTACTGACTGTAATTTTATGTGACGTGGAGAAGAAAGGGTAAGGCTGCCCTTTTTCACTCTTTCAATAAGCCTACGCTGAATTATTGTAATGTCATAAAGTGGTTTTCTTTTTGGTAAGAGAAAGGAAGTTAAACAAAACCACTGGCTGAACATATAATACAAACTGTACTTCCTCTTACATATTGAGATTTGTGGAGAAGCCAGCTCTTGTGGTTGCATTCTTTGTCTACTGGCAGCTACTAGCAATCATTGTTAAACTAGGAATAGGAAACAAAAGTAGACAATCTTTGTGAAATGTTTATAAATCTGAATACTTTTTCCTTACACTGTTTAAGAACCATACGTTTAAAGTTAGTTTTTGCGAAATTAAATATAGTGAGGAAGTGATAATTTGGAGACTAATCCAAAATAAGATTACTTACATTCCCATTACATTGGCATGTTGTATTGGCTTGTATTTGTTATTACAGTATAAGAAATATGATTCATGTTTGCCAAACTAAAAAAGAGTGATTATTATAATACTTGAGAAAGTAAGTTAAAACCCTACTTATGTAGTTAATGCCAAGCATGTTGGTTTATAAATACTATGTTGAGCTCCCAAGTTACTTTCCTTAAACTTGGATATTTGACAGTTCTGATCAACGCATGCTTCATTCAAACCTACAATACAATCCACTCATCCTTTGGTTATATAGGTGTATACCTAAAATGCATTGTAAAAAAAAGATTGTAGGTAGTAATCTAACACAGCTTCACCAACCTGAACACTATTCACTTAACTAGACATGTTAAAAATGTCGGAGGATTGACCAGTCTAAATGTTACTGGATTTCTTTCCAGCAGAGTATAACTTGTAGACCTTTGCTGGCCATATAGAATGTGCTTGCAGAGCAAAAATGAATGTGAACATCATTTTTGACTGTACGTCATCAATATTAAAGGGGTTGTCTCACCAAGCTGTTTTACAGAGCCACAAGCAGCTTCAGACTAACACTTCCTGGTCAGGCTGTGGGTGGTTCTATGGCAGTTTTTGCCATATCAGCACTGTTATTCCTAACTATTCCTTTTACAGTGAAATGACTGCTGGAGATTTAAAAGCTGCAGTACATAAGTCTACAGAGCTCTAAGGCTTAAAACTTGTCATTAAGTTAGGTAATCAAGCTAATGTGCTAGAGATGAGACTTGCCATGGTTAAACTGACTGATAGCAGCTTGGATCAGATAAGAGAAAAAAGAGGGAGCTGTGGTCGGTAACCAAGAGAAATTTGTGTACACAAGCAATGTATTTGCTAGAAATCTTCATTTACCATTCCCTACATGTTAAAAGTTAATCATTGTGTTAAGAAAACCCCTTTAAGGCTTAGAAACATCTTTTACACTTAAAGGGTTTTTTTCACTATAGACATCATGGGCGACATGTATGAACGGGATTTGCGCCCGATTTCTTGCGTATTCTGTGCCTCCCCGGCCCGAATCCCCTGTCGGACGCAGGGATGCGATGTTAGGCACAGCCTTCGCCACTTTCGGATGCGCCTCACATGAAGGGGAGTGCAATGGGCACGGTGTAGGCGTTCTTGGGCGGGACGCAGCACATTCGAGAACTCCGAGGTATGTACGATCGCGGGTCAGCAAAGTGCGGCGCATTGCAGCGCTTGCCAGCTCCGATAGGCAGACCTAGTTGAAGTTGGTCTAAATGATCCGCAGGAGGCGAAGTGAAGCGAGATTGTAACATGAGAGAAAAACATATAGAAGATCGCAAAAGAAATCACCGCTCTCAGCTCTGTGAGGGATGGAGATGATTTCAAAAAAAGCTTTTATTCGTGTAAAACATTTTCAAAAAGAGCTCAAACCCTTTTTTAAATTAAAAAAAAAAAAAACTTTCCAAAAATCTAGAAAGGCGCAACATCAGGAATTAGGGAAGTGGGGAAAATTTCCGGGAAAAAAAAAAGTAATTTTAAATTCTTAAGCCTTTTCATTGGTGGCATAAACCCCGCCAAACAGAATAGGGGCGCAGTGACCCATTAAAACCTTGGGGAAGTATTGACCAAAAAAAAATTCAAGGGGGGAACAGTTCAAAATACGTAAAAAATTAGAAAAAAAGCTGTTGGTTAGCTGCGGGGGGGTTGGCTATCTCGGCAATAGAGCGCAGCTATTTCTCCCATTGTAGTCTATTGGCAGATCAGGGCCATGAAATCTCGGCTCTCAGCTCCGTGCGGCATGGAGTATGATAAAAAAAATCATTTTTATTAGTTGTAAAATATGATCTGAAAAAGAGCTGAAACCTTCTATAAACATAAATCAATAAATCCCAAAAAGGCTTTGTCACCGAAACGGCGCTACATCAGGAATTGATATAGGAATTGCCGGGAAATACAGTAATTCAAATTTTTAAACCTTCTCATTGGTCGGCAAAAACCAGCCAATCAGAATAGGGCGGGCAGTGACCCCTTTAAAAACCTATGGAGAAGTATTGACCAATCAAATTCAAAGGAGGACAGTTCAAATAAGTAAAAATGCAAAAAAAGAAACTGATTGGTTGAGCTTTGGGGGCTTTTGGGAATCTTGGCCAATCAGAATAGGAGCGACAGGGACCCATTATAACCTATGGAGAAATATTGACCAATCAAATTCAAAGGGCGGGACAGTTTTAAAATACAGTAAAAATGCAGAAAAGAGCTGATTGGTTGAGCTAGCGGGGGCTTGGCTATCTCGGCAAATCAGAGCGTGAGCTACTTTCTCTTATTGTAGTCTATGGCCAGATCGGGGCAATGAAATCTCGGCTCTCAGCTCCGTGCGGCATGGAGTATGATAAAAAAAAATCATTTTTATTAGGTGTAAAATATTATCTGAAAAAGAGCTGAAACCTTCTATAAACATAAATCAATCAAATCCCTAACAAGGCGTTTGTCACCGAGAACGGCGCTACATCAGGAATTGGGTATAGAATTGCCGGAAATACAGTAATTCAAATTCTTTAAACACTTTCTCATTTTTGGTTTTGGCAAAAACCCAATCAATAGAGCGCAGTGACCCATTAAAACCTATGAGAGTATTGAAAATCAAATTCAAAGAAGGGACAGTTCAAAATACAGTAAAATGCAGAAAAGAGCTGATTGGTTGAGCTAGCGGGGCTTGGCAATCTTGGCAATCAGGAATAGGAGCGACAGGGGCCATTATAACCTATGGAAAAAATGGACACACAATCAAAGACGGGACAGTTCAAAATACAGTAAAATCAAAAAACGTGATTGGGTTTAGCTAGCGGGGGTTGGGTATCTCGGCAAATCAGGCGTGACTACTTCTCTTATTGTAGTCTATGGCAATTCGGGCATGAAATCTCGGCTCTCAGCTCCGTGCGGCTGGAGTATGATAAAAAAAATCATTTATTGGTGTAAATTATCTGAAAAAGAGCTGAAACCTCTAAACATAATCAAACAAATCCCTAAAACGCGTTTCGCCAAGACCGGTAAATCAGGATTGCGATATAGACAATTCGGGAATCTATTCAAATTCTTTAAACTCTTCTCATTGGTTCCGGCAAAAACCAACCCAAACAATAGATCGAGGGACCCATTATAAATTGGAGAAGTATTGACAATCAAATCAAAGGCGGGACAGTTCAAAATACAGTAAAAGGCAGAAAAGGTGATTGGTTGAGCCCGGCGGCGATATAACCACATCATAGATTGTCTATTTTGAGTGGGAGAAAGAAAGGGCGCATAGAAAGGGCGCCCTAAAAGTTTTTACTGTCTATGGGAAATATTCTAAGTACTGTGATTTGGTTGGGGGGAAGAGGGGCTCGTCCAGCTTAGCCAATCAGCGGGCCCGAAACTACCCTTCTCATAGAGTTCTATGGGGAAAGAAATGCAGAGCGGCTCTGTTTGTGATTTGGCTAAGTTAAAGAGGCGCGGTTATTTGGACCAATGGGAGGAGCGAGCGAACGCTCTTATGGGTTTTTTTAATGCAACCTGTAAATAAAAATTGTACATGGCCGAAAATCAATGATAATACTCCCGAAGTTGTACTGATTTTGATTTTAAAATGAACAATAATATGGGGGTAAATAAAAAAAAAATATTAATTCAATAAATTCATTTTTATTTCTTTATTTTCGTTAGCCAATGATCAATATTATGTGTGTAACGAAAATAACGGGGCCTTATACACTCTTCTTCCCCTTCCCTAATATAACACACCTTTATACAATCTTTCTCCCCCCTCCCATATAACACACCTTTTTTACACTCTGCTCCCCCCACCCATATAACACACCTTTATACACTTTGCTCCTCCCACCAATATAACGCACCTTTATACACTCTACTCCCCCCTCTACCTCTTGCATGAAAAAAGAGGGAGTATGCATTTCTCACATTTGTTTCATCATTTCATATGCAAAAATGCCCCTGCACTGTCCTGGTATAATCAGGTTTAATGCATTTTAATTTAATGCATTTTATATAATATGAAGGATGCTTTATTTATAACTGTTTACACCAATACAGGTTTTCTAGTTACAAGGATTGCTTGTGGAGCCTGGGAGGGAGGTGATATCACAGGTCTCAGGGCATGAGAACTGTCCATTGCAGGAGGTCTGGAGCGATGTGACATCCACTCCCTCCCACTGCTCGCACAGAATGAAGAGGACTCAGGAGGGTGCAGAAACAGGGAGCCTGTGTGATGACATCACCAGCATGCACCTATGCTTATTTTTCTAAAAAGTAATTTTGGATGGCAGACCAAACCTTATTTTTATATTATTTGTATGGGGGAGTGGCTGTCCCCCATTTTCGGTTATTGCACTCCACCCATTCACACAGGCTTTTTAAATGAGAGCAGTATATAGTTGGAATCTTCTCTCCCTGAAGTGTGGAAGTCTGAACAGACACCAAGAGAGGTAAAATTAGAGCAGATTCCCATCTGGATTGAGGCCACCGTGGCAGATGGGTTTTACAGTTTCGATCAAAAATGTACACTAAGAACCTCAAGTTTTCATGTATTTAAAAGTAGGAGAAATGCTTTTTCAAAAAATTCCTGTTCCTTTTGACTATTTTTAGTGCTTGTAGAGTGCTGCTGATATTGTATTGTGTCACCACTCTTTAGTGAGGCAATGCACACCTACTGGGAGGAGAGACCCGCCCCTAGATTTGAATATATAAGCCAGAGAAACAGCTCAGATTCCTGTGAAAGCCTGTAGTGAGGAAACCCCTTTAAATTTGCCAGCTCCAGAATTCTAAACTTGCTTTTCATTTAAGGTAAATAAAAGATAATATGGATAAAGACTGTTGCTCACTCTATTTAAAACTCAAAGGGTTACATGAGACCTTATATTAACTTTCAGAAATTGTTTTGTAGCTACTCTTCTAACCTCTATGTTCTCTTGACAACTATTCGTTGACTGGACAGCACTAATATATATCCACATACAGCAATATGGATACTTCCTTAACATTTTTGGGGTCCAGAAAAATTGAGTTACTTCATTATGTCCTGCTATAAATCACATTCTTGCACTTTTCACAATTAAAATCCTATTGTTGCTTGTTTGCTTAATCAAAGAGAACCTGTAGCCGTTCCTGATATTTCTATTTTAGTAATTCCTTGTGTTTTCTGTAAAATAACAGTTCTGGAACCTTTTCTCTTAGGGTATGTTCACACATATTGTACGTGCCACAATATGCTGGGCGTAATATGCTGCCCAGCGTGTACTTCTAAAGCATGGCGACACCATTCACTTCAATCATCCCCAGCACATAAATGGCGGGAAGAAGTGACATGTCACTTCTTTTACCCAATGTTCAATCCACGTCGGGAAAGACAGACATAATTCATAGCTTTCTATGAGAGCTATGAATGACAGTAATTGTGGGGTGCATTTAGGGAGTATTGAAGCGCAATTACAGTGGTGGCCAAAAATATTGGCACCCCTGCAATTCTGTCAGATAATACTCAGTTTCTTCCAGCCTGGCTTTTTTATGTCTCGGGGTAAGAAGTGGGGTCTTCCTGGGTATCCTCCCATACAGTCCCTTTTCATTCAGACGCGATGGAATAGTACGGGTTGACACTGTTGTTTCCCTCGGACTGCAGGGCAGCTTGAACTTGTTTGGATGTTAGTCGAGGTTCTTTATCCACCATCCGCACAATCTTGCGTTGAAATCTCTCATCATTTTTTCTTTTCCGTCCACATCTAGGGAGGTGAGCCACAGTGCCATGGACTTTACATCTAGGAGGTTAGCCACGTCCATGGGCTTTACATCTAGGGAGGAAGCCACAGTGCCATGGGCTTTACATTATGGGGTTAGCCACAGTTTCCATGGGCTTTACATCAGGGAGTTTATCCCACAGTGCCATGGGCTTTTTTTACATCTAGGGAGGTTAGCCACAGTGCCATGGGCTTTAAACTTCTTGAAGACACTGCGCACGGTAGACACAGGAACATTCAGGTCTTTGGAGATGGACTTGTAGCATTGAGATTGCTCATGCTTCCTCACAATTTGGATTGTCAAGTCCTCAGACAGTTCTTTGGTCTTCTTTCTTTTCTCCATGCTTAATGTGGTCCACACAAGGACACAGGACAGAGGTTGAGTCAACTATAATCCATGTCAACTGGCTGCAAGTGTGATTTAGTTATTGCCAACACCTGTTAGGTGCCACAGGTAAGTTACAGGTGCTGTTAATTACACAATTTAGAGAAGCATCACATGATTTTTTAAACAGTGCCAATACTTTTGTCCACCCCCTTTTTTATGTTTGGTGTGGAATTATATCCAAATTGGCTTTATGACAATTCTTTTTATGGTTTTCCATTGAAGACAAATTAAATGAAGATAATAATACCAAAGAATTTGTGATTGCAATCATTTTCAGGAAGAAACTGAGTATTATCTGACAGAATTGCAGGGGTGCCAATACTTTTGGCCACCACTGTATGTGACAAAATGCACATTGCAATTACGCCATGTGAACAGAGCCTTATAATTCTGTGTTGTGCTTTTATTCCTTCTAGAAATGTATTACTGAATCTGTCAGCTGGATGTATCCAATTAGAGATGTGTCTCTGCACAGTCTGACATTGTCCAATCATTCCTCACCATGTCAGACTGTGCAGCGACACAACAGTTTGAAAAATGGAATAGTAACACTCATCGCACAGATTCAGTAATACATTTCTAGGAGGAATAACAGAGTGGGGAGAGGAGGCGTAATCCATACAACTATGGAATACTGTAATTGTGGGGCACTCGCCCTTATTAGAGCGCAAATGCGCGGCAAAATGCACGCAGAAATTACCCTTTATGAACATACTCTAAGTGAAAATGGACAAATTCTGCCCAAAATGTCAATATTTAGTGTGGCCAACATTATTTTCCAGCACTGACTTAAAGGGGTTGTCTCACTACATTGATTTGTCCTGTTTTCTTGGTTTCATTTTGAATTCAGGGGCGTGTTTACTGGCTTCTATTAGGCTGCAGTAAAAGCCAGGTCTGTAGCTATAGCAGCCAGTGCTGGCAGCCTATCATGAAAGAACAAACAGGTCTGTGGCTATAGTGACCTGAGGAGCTGATGCAGCCCATACAAGAGGGGATATCTAGGAATAAGTAGGACACTATAAATGGACACATATTGCAAAGTGACTTGTTTTTGCAAGATCTTTAACATAAAAAGCAATCCTGGTAGTGAGACAACCCATTTAACTCTCTTAAGCATGGAGCTTAACAGGTTGCAGTCTCTGGAATCCTCTTCTACTCCTCCATTACAACATCACAGAGCTGGTGGATGTTAGAGACCATGCGCTCCTCCACCTTCCGTTTGAGGATGCCCCACAGATGCTCAATAGGGTTTAAGTCTGGAGATATGCTTGGCCAGTCCAGCACCTTTACCCTCATTTTCTTTAGCAAGGCAGTGGTCATCTTGGAGGTGTGTTTGGGGCCCGTTATCATGTTGGAATGCTGCCCTGCGGACCAGTTTCTGATGGGGGAGGGTCTTGCTCTACTTCAGTATATCAGAGTACATGTTGGCATTCATGGTTCTCTCAATGGACTGTAGCTCCCCACAGCCAGCAGCACTCATGCAGCACCAAGCCATGACACTCCCACCACCATGCTTGACAGTAGGCAAGACACACTTCTTTGCACTCCTCACCTGGTTGCCGCCACAAGAGCTTGACACCATCGGAACCAAATAAGTTTATCTTGGTATCATCAGTCCACAGGACATGGTTCCAGTAATCCGTGTCTTTAGTCTGCTTTTCTTCAGCAAACTTCAGGTTTTCTTGTGCATTATCTTTAGAAGAGACT
The DNA here is from genome assembly GCA_025379985.1 of Phyllomedusa bahiana. Taxonomy (NCBI): domain Eukaryota; kingdom Metazoa; phylum Chordata; class Amphibia; order Anura; family Hylidae; genus Phyllomedusa; species Phyllomedusa bahiana. Next base: position 18,231 of record JAODAL010023273.1, read on the forward strand.
TCCTTCTAGGACGACACCCATTCAGTGTGCGGCGTATGGTCTAAGCACTCCAGGCTGACCCTCCACACCATTTAACCTCTGCAGCAATGCTGGCAGCATTCATAGGTCTATTATTAAAAGACAATCTCTGGATATGACGCTAAGCATGTGCATGCAACTTCTTTGGTCAACCATGTTGAGGCCTGTTTTGTGAGATATTATATATTTACTGTATGTAGAATGTATGGGACTATTCTCTATTCACTTATCTGATTCTTGGAATAAACATGTTAATGCAAGAAGGATTCATTTCAAAACTATATATACGTTTTTCTTCCCAAAAGTCTGCCAATAATACAGCCACTGTTTAAGTTTAGTCTGCTTGACTTCAAGCAGCTTATCTTTGAATAAGCTCTCCATTTTTAAAACATAAAATAAGTTAGTTAAAAACCTACTGACACAGTAACAATTTCTTTCATTTTGGTTTAATATACTTTCCACTATGTAAACTGGAAGTATTAACATAAATCAAAATTATTATGCATTATATGCATTAAGGGCCATATGTATGAAAGCTGTCTAGGTCTAAAACTCTCTTTCTTGCCCATAACAACCAATCAGAGCTCCCCTCTCATTTACCCAGAGCACTGTATGAAATGAAAGGGGAGCGCTGATTGGTTGCTATGGGCAACAAAGAGAGTTTTAGACCTAGACAGTTTTCATACATATGACCCTAAGGGCCACATGTATGAAAACTGTCTGGGTCTAAAGCTCACTTTGTTGCCCATAGCAACCAATCAGAGCCCCCCTTTCATTTTCCCAGAGCACTATATGAAATGAGAGGGGCGCTCTGATGGTTGCTATGGGCAACAAAGTGAGTTTTAGACCTAGACAGTTTTTCATACATGTGGCCCTAAGTGCATATGTAGCAAAGTTTATTTGGCAGTGATATCTTACCATGCCATGTTATTGATTTAAGCCACAACAAAAGCAATTAAAAAGTATAAATAATGTTTTTTTCCACGATATTATAATGCTTTACTTGCCAACATAAAGGGGTTTTCCACTTTATATTCTTTCTATTTATTATGTAAATTATAGGAAGTCAGACAATTTTCTAATATACTATCTATTAAAAATTCTGCTCCTGTACCTCTTTCATAGCAATGCAGTAGGCCCCTATCTAGAAAAAAATGGTACAGCCCTGGCAATAGTAATGTTTCCCATACAGTAACTGTATGGACTAAACATGGCATCAGTCATGTGTATTAGTCATATGATCCTCTGGCATTCAGTTAGCAGCAGGGTTACATGATTTCTATGAGATAGCTCAATGGGAATAATGGTGAAATAATTATTAATATGTTTATTCCAGAAACTTTTTCCACGTGTGTAGCATATATATAAATTCTGTCTTTCTAGATAATGTCATGTTATTAATAAAGTCAACTGTAAATAAAAATAATAAAAAAAAAACAGAAAAAACAGAAAGATGAGACAGAAAGAAGTATGTGCAGCGGCTTCTTCACAGACACCGACAGGCATGATAAGATGCTGCTGGAGGTAGTAATACTGGAAAAGTTTTGTTTCTCAATAATCTACTGTTGCGTGGATACCAGGGGTCACATAACCTGTGTGGTGGTCACATGATAGGATGCTGCTGTAGGTAGTAATACTGGAGAAGTTCTGCTCCTCCATAATCTACTGTTACCTGGATACCATGGGTCACATGACCTGTGTGGACACATGATGAGACGCTGGAGGTAGTAATACTGGAGAAGTTCTGCTCCTCCATACACTACTGTTACCTGGATACCAGGGGTCACATGACCTGTGAGGTGGTCACATGATAAGATGCTGCTAAAGGTGGTAATACTGAAGAAATTCTGCTCCACAATAATCTACTGTCACTTGGATACCAGGGGTCACATGACCTGTGTGGTGGTCACATGACAAGACACTGTTGGAGGTAATAATACTGGAGAAGTTCTGCTCCTCCATACACTACAGTTACCTGGATACCAGGAGTCACATAACCTGTGTAGTGGTCACATGATAAGACGCTGCTGGAGATAGTAACTATGGGGAAGTTCTCCTCAATAATCTATTGTTACCTAGATACCAGGGGTCACATGACTGTTTTGTTAACACAGTTACTCCATGAAAATCTTTACCCTGGACAGGAATATGGGCTGTACCATTTTTTATTTTTTGCAGATGGGGGCCTACTACACTGATATGTGTGAGGATCAGGAGCCGTATTTTGAATAGATGTACTGTATATTAGAAAAATTTATGATTTCTTATACTACACGTAATAAGTAGTGTTGAGCGATTACGTTGGCTACCGACATCGGTCGATGGTCGATAGTCGGCCATCATCGACAAGATATTCGATGGTCGATGATAGATGATCGCCGATGACCATTAAAGTCTATGGGAGAGCAACAACACCTTCATTCTTACACCCAAACAGGGCTGGAGAAGCTGGAATTAAAATCCACAACAGTCAAATGGATACGTGCTACATCTTAGGCAACACACTTAGGTTATAAAAGCCACAGAAAAAAAATCACAGATCATTCACTATCCCTGTCTTGTACCACAGCATGACCCTTAAGCCTGCATCACCCACAAATTAAAAAGTGCCAGAAGGCAGTATTATTTGAACCATCATTTTGCTTGAACTGGACATTGACTATTCATGTCCTGGAACGCAGCATGAGCCCCAAACCTGCATGACCCCCAGATTAAAAAGTGCCGGAAAAAGAAGTCTTTCAACCACAATTTAAGTTTCACTGGACATAGACTATCCCTGTCCTGAGCCACAGCATGAGCCCCAAACCTGCATGACCCCAGATTAAACAGTGCCGGAAAAAGGAGTCTTTCAACCACCATTTTAGTTGAACTGGACATTGACTATACCTGTCCTGGGCCACAGCATGAGCCCCAAACCTGCATTGACCCCAGATTAAAAAGTGCCGGAAGAAGTAGTCTTTCAACCACAATTTTAGTTTCACTGGACATAGACTATCCCTGTCCTGAGCCACAGCATGAGCCCCAAACCTGCATGACCCCAGATTCAAGAGTGCCGGAAAAAAGGAGTCTTTCAACACCATTTTAGTTGAACTGGTCATTGAATATACCTGTCCTGGACCACAGCATGAGCCCCAAACCTGCATGACCCCAGATTAAAAAGTGCCGGAAAAAGAAGTCTTTCAACCACCATTTAAGTTTCACTGGACATAGACTATCCCTGTCCTGAGCCACAGCATGAGCCCCAAACCTGCATGACCCCAGATTAAAAGTGCCAGATAAAGGAGTCTTTCAACCACCATTTTAGTTTCACTGGACATTGACTATACCTGTCCTGGGCCACAGCATGAGCCCCAAACCTGCATGACCCCCAGATTAAAAAGTGCCGGAAAAAGGAGTCTTTGAACCACCATTTTAGTTTCAACGGACATTGAATATACCTGTCCTGGGCCACAGCATGAGCCCCAAACCTGCGTGACCCCAGATTAAAAAGTGCCGGAAAAGGAGTCTTTCAAGCACCATTTTAGTTTCACTGGACATATACTGTCCCTGTCCTGGGTAGCGCTTGCCCCTCCGTATGAGTGCGGACCAATTGAGCTTCACTTGGAAATACTGGTGGTTAACGCTCTTGTTCCACCCAGGTGCCCTTTTTCTTGGCATTCTTTTTCTCTTTTTACTCAACATGCTGGAGGAAATTGTCTCTGTACTTTGTTCTCTGTCCGTGCTCCATATTCCATGTCCTCTGAATAACCTACATCTGGTCAAGTTTTCCTTTTTCTCGCTTGTACAATTCAGAGGAAATTTTTTTTACCAGTATTTTGTACATGCAAGTTTTTTAGTAGTTAATTCTAAAAACACATTTTTAAAATAGGATGGAATCCCACCATGTCTTTGTTTCTCTTTTTTAATTGTATTAAATGGGTTGTCTCAATACAGGGATTGATAGCTCCTCCTCCTCCGCTTCCTCCGGCACAGCTTCAACACAGCCCTGACTTGCCTGAGATGATGCACCCTGAGAGCTGATGCGCTGCCTTGCACTAGCCCTGGACCCCGAACCACTGCCTAATGAAGACCGATAAAATTGAGACACTGTCGGGCCTTGTGGATTCGATGGAGAGAAATAATAATAATAATAATAATAATAATAATAATAATAATAATAAAGGCTCCGTGTCCGCATCTGTGTCCGTCTCCTCCTCCGTCGCTGGCGGGACCTGTTGTTTCAGAGTGTCCAATGATCGTTCCAGAACTAAGATCACCACAATGCTCATGCTGACAAGGGCATTGTCCGCACTGACCATTTTGGTGGCTTCTTCAAAACTGGCAAGGATGGTGCAGAGCTCTTTCACCTGCCTCCACTCTCGGTGGTTCAACACCCCGAAGTCCGTACCGCTGCTTGTCAGGCCATGTGTCACTTCGTACTGCGTAATGGCATTGCGCTGCTGCCACAATCGCTGGAGCATGTGGAGGGTGGAATTCCAGCGTGTTGCCACGTCAACAATGAGACGGTTGACGGGGAGGCCGAGCTGACGCTGCAACGCAGCCAGGCGGGACGAAGCAGGGTGCGAACGGCGGAAGGGCGAACTTAGACTTCGAGCCTTCCTCAGCAGGCAGTCCAGACCCGGGTAGCTCTTTAGAAATTTCTGGACGACAAGGTTCATGACATGTGCCAGGCAAGGGATGTGCTCCAGCCTACCGATCTTAAGGGCGGCCAGCAGATTTCGCCCGTTATCGCACACCACCTTGCCTGGCACAAGGTTCTTGTCACCCAGCCAGCGCTCGGTCTCGTTGCGGAGAGCCGTCCACAGCTCATGACCTGTGTGTGGACGGTCTCCAAGACAGATTAATTTCAACACGGCCTGGTTTCTCTGGGCACGTGATGCCACCAGAGGACCTTGGGGGAAAGAGCCCTGCACCATCCCTGCGGTTTTGAAGAGCGTGCGCCAAACCTGAGAGCCACCGTCACCCCCAGAGACATCCACCCAGCTCACCCAGTGAGCTGTCACAGAGATATAGCGGCCTTGGCCGTGCTTACTAGTCCATGTGTCAGTGGTCAGATGGACTTTTCCGGCCACAGATGCAGACAACGCGCTTGAAATTTTAGATGACACGTGGCTGGCCAGGGCCAGAGCCTGCTCGGCATCTGGTATTGGGGGCAGGCAAGGGCCATGACGTGGCGGAACCCATCTGTGTCCACCAGACGGAAAGGCAACATTTCCAAGGCCAAAAGCCTGGCAATGCCGACATTCAGGCTTTGGCTTTGGGATGGTTTGAGTTAAAGTGTTTCTTCTGCTCCCAAACCTGGAAGACAGAAGGCTGGTCGCTAGACTGGCCGCTGTACGGCGTGCAGGTCATCTAACTGGCGGAAGGAGACGGGGTAGGATGGGTCTCTGGTGGTGCTGGTGGTACTCAGGCGAGGGTGGAGGCTGAAGCAGAGGCTGATCCCTGATCATGACTCTGAGAGACATGGGCAGCTGAGGAACGCTTGGTGGTGGCGGAGGAGGAGGAGGAGGCGGAGACAGAGGGTGTGACAGTGGTTGGAGGCCCGGTGTCGGTCTGGCCTTTTTTGGCCAAGTGTTTCCTCCATTTCAACTCATGCATTCGCTGCATGTGACTAGACATGTTGGTGGTGGTTAACCACCTAAGGTACTTGCCTCTACTTCTGCATTTACTGCAAGGGCGGCATATGACATCGCTGGGTGAATCAGAGACTTTCTCAAAGAAGGCCCAGGCTTGAGAGGTCCTGGACCTTTTTGACGGCGATATGCGAGGAGCGGGGTTTGCGCTGACCATGGCTGGCGGAGTCATATCAGTGGACTTCTGCGACCGCCCTCTCCCTTTTTGAGGCGGAAGCCATACTGACACTACCCCATCGTCTTCCTCCTCGTCCAGTGATGAATTGCTCGCAAGCAAATTCTGCTGAAAAGACCACGTTGGATCCGCAATGTCGTCATCATCATCATCAAAACAGGTGACTTCGTCGTCCTGACATTCTGCATCCAGGAGCTGCGGGCTACAAGCAAGAGGGACTGCAAGGCGTTGCCGACCGCCCGGGATTTTTGCCGATTGACCGGTTTCCTTCTCCTCCTCTGATGGCATCAGTAACTGGGCGTCAGAGCAGAGAAAATCATCCTCTTTGGCCTCTTGATCTTTTAACATGCCTTCTGACCCCAACCGCATTTTGTCGTCAAAGAGGTCTTCAGAAAATGGATTATCCACAGTGGTGGGTACACGAGTTGACATTTGGGCTGCTTCATTTTGGACGGATGCTGATGATGCTGATGACGACATTTGTGGCCGTGACTGGGAGGACGAGGAGGTAAGACTGCTGGATGCAGGCTGCATTAACCACTGATGGACAGATTGGCGACGCTGTTCGTTACTGAGATTCACAGGGCCCTGACCCAGCGATGACAGGCCTGACGGTGCTGCAACTGATGATCCGCTGGCATGCGTGTTGTCGCCAGCACTGGAAGGAGCACCTTCTCTCGTAGCTCTACCTCCATGTCCTACCCCCCTCTTTCCTCGCTTACCACCTGAATTTCGCTCCATGTTCAGAAATATAAAAATGTGAGAAGGTATGAAGAGTATTGGAAAGTCTCTTATTAAAAGACGTCAAAGCACAGCTATTCTCAAATCCCTCAAATCAAAACAAAATTGCTGGATTCAAATTTAACTGCAAAGTAGATCTATCAACAAAGCTTGACTGACCAAAAGTGAAAAAAACACCTGTCTGAAATGTAAACGGATAATAAAGGTATTTTTGGCACCTATCAACTTACCTGTGGTGACTACCCAAAAATTTCTGTATTCACATTTAACTGCAAGGTGGCCTCATGAACAAAGCTGTAGTGCGCCAAAGTGAAAAAACACATATCTGTAATGTATTCGGATAATAAAAGGTATTTTTTTGGCACCTATCAACTCACCTATGGTAACTACACAATTTCTGTATTCAAATTTAACTGAAATAGATCTATCAACAAAGCTGGCCTGCGCCAAAGTGAAAAAAACACGCATCTGAAATGTATTCGGATAATAAAGGTATTTTTGGCACCTTTCAATTCACCTGGTGACTACAAAATTGCTGTATTCACATTTAAGTGCAAGGTGCCTCAATGAACAAAGCTGTAGTGCGCCAAAGTGAAAAAACACGTAACTGTAATGTATTCGGATAATAAAAGGTATTTTTTGGCACCTATCAATTCACCTGTGGTGACTACAAAATTGCTGTATTCAAATTTAACTGCAAAGTAGATCTATCAACAAAGCTGGCCTGCGCCAAAGTGAAAAAACACGTATCTGAAATGTATTCGGATAATAAAAGGTATTTTTGGCACCTTTCAATTCACCTGTGGTGACTACAAAATTGCTGTATTCACATTTAACTGCAAAGTAGCTCTATCAACAAAGCTGGCCTGCGCCAAAGTAAAAAAAACACGTATCTGAAATGTATTCGGATAATAAAAGGTATTTTTGGCACCTATCAACCTGTGCTGACTACAAAATTGCTGTATTCACATTTAAGTGCAAGGTGCCTCAATGAACAAAGCTGTAGTGCGCCAAAGTGAAAAAACACGTATCTGTAATGTATTCAGATAATAAAAGGTATTTTTTGGCACCTATCAATTCACCTGTGGTGACTACAAAATTGCTGTATTCACATTTAAGTGCAAGGTGCCTCAATGAACAAAGCTGTAGTGCGCCAAAGTGAAAAAAACACGTATCTGTAATGTATTCGGATAATAAAAGGTATTTTTTGGCATCTATCAATTCACCTGTGGTGACTACAAAATTGCTGTATTCACATTTAAGTGCAAGGTGCCTCAATGAACAAAGCTGTAGTGCGCCAAAGTGAAAAAACACGTATCTTTAATGTATTCGGATAATAAAAGGTATTTTTTGGCACCTATCAATTCACCTGTGGTGACTACAAAATTGCTGTATTCACATTTAACTGCAAAGTAGATCTATCAACAAAGCTGGCCTGCGCCAAAGTGAAAAAACACGTATCTGAAATGTATTCGGATAATAAAAGTTATTTTTGGCACCTTTCAATTCACCTGTGGTGACTACAAAATTGCTGTATTCACATTTAAGTGCAAGGTGCCTCAATGAACAAAGCTGTAGTGCGCCAAAGTGAAAAAACACGTATCTGAAATGTATTCGGATAATAAAAGGTATTTTTGGCCACTTTCAATTCACCTGTGGTGACTACAAAATTGCTGTAGTCACATTTAAGTGCAAGGTGCTTCAATTAACAAAGCTGTACTGCGCCAAAGTGAAAAAACACGTATCTGAAATGTATTCGGATAATAAAAGGTATTTTTGGCACCTATCAACCTGTGCTGACTACAAAATTGCTGGATTCTAATTTAACTGCAAGGTGGCTATATCAACAAAGCTGGATTGGCAAAATTGAAAAACAACACCTATCTGAAATGTATACTGATAATAAAAGTGGAGTTTTGCACCTAACAAAGAGACCTGCAGTTACTAGAAAAGATGTGTATCCTAATATAAGTTCAGGCTGCCCAATATCCAGGAAATATTTCAATAGAAAACTGTTAATAATAAAGCTATTACAGTGCAATGTCTACACTAAGTCTTGGTGAACTATGTCCAGTGTTCTTTAAAGAGCTTACCTGTGTTCGCCCGCGGGACCCCCCCCCCCCCCCGCTCCCCTCCGTGACTTTACACCGGTAGATGCTCCTTTAAAATTCTCTACCTAGCTACATAAAATCTTCAAATCTCTGATCTAACTAAGATGTAAGGATCACAGCTAACAGTAGAGCTTACTCTGTGAAGAAATAGAATAATTTCGCTGAGCTGTTTGGACACAGGCAGAGCGCACGTCCTACTGCTATGAGACGCTGAGAGACACTGATCATGAACAGGAAGGGCTGTTCTATGTAAAACGAGGTCATGTGATTTTTCCAGGCAATCGCAACCATACACATCCCAGTCATGACGTCGCACACACATCTCACCCTGCTCTATTCTGTAAGCTGATTTGCTGGCCGCCAAAATGACAGGAAGCGCCGAAAATGGCGCGATATTAATAGATGATGCACAGATTTTAACCTAAATTAACGCATGATCTAAAAATTTCGATCAACATAAAAACTGTGCCGATTTCAACTTTGTCGATAATAATCGCTCAACACTAGTAATAAGTAAATATATTACGAAGACTTTACAATCCCTTTAAGTTTTGCTACATCTGTAAATAGACTTGTTTGCTATAAAGAAATAAAGTTATTCACCATACAGAATTACTGCCATATGACTATCCTTAGGAAAAAACCCATTCCACAAATACTATGGAAAAAGATCTCCCTGTCCAATCAGTGCTGTGTTTATTATCACATACCTTTGATATAGCACCTACTAATTCTAAATCATAAGAAGGCAGTAGGGAGTACACCATAGAACATATGCATATTTTGCAACATCTATTTCTGTGTATGTTGAACTTATTAAAGTGTGTGTGTGGATGTGCATTTAGCTGTTTTCCCTCTTGCAAAGTGGCTCAACATCACCTTTTACATGTGAAAGTGGCTTGGAAAATAGAAAAGGTACCATTTCCCAACTATTATAATCCAAAGTCATATTTTACTATTTTTAGTTTATTGCCCCCAAACCCGAAAAGGCTAACCACTAAGATCTTTAGTGTTTCTAAAATTATACACTCTATACAGAAAAAAGCAATAAAAAAAAGTGAAAGCCTCTTCCATTAGGAGTGAACAATTTCTCTTCAGCATACTGTATACTACTAGGTAGCATTGCTCCAATTTTTTTTCACTTTTTTTTTTTTTTACAAGACCCTATCCCTAAACCTAGCTTTAATCCTTACTGTAACCATAACCCTAACACTAAATTGTGGTTAGGGTTATAGTTGTTTTTGATTAAGTTTGAATAGATTAAAGTGGCTTTCTCCCAAAAAGGATAAGGTTTCAACATGTAGGGACAGGTAATTGAAGACTTTTTTCTAAATACATTGGTCTTTTGACTTTACTTTTATTATGAGATAAGAGAGATTTTATTTGTTCTGAGTGCACACAGGTTTGTATGGTTACCTGACCATAACTGCTATCTGATTAGAACAGAGAGCAAAGAGAAGGGAGTGACATCCCCATGGTAGGAAAAGCTCACTCCTGTGGACTAATTATCTCCAACAAGATTAGCTTTTGTTTACAGATAAGCCATTGTTTTCACTCATCACAGTATGGGTAGCTTTTGTTCATTGAAGATAACATCTTCTACACTTGTTATCACTGCTAATCACTGCTATAGAACCACCCACAGCTTGAAGAAACCAGCGTGAAAGAAAAGCTGGCTGTGACTGTGAAACTGCACGGTGAGAAAACCCATTCCCATTCCAAAGTGTTTATGATCCCGTGGTACTACCATCTGTCTGATTTAACTTCAAGTCAGGGCCAGGACACGGCATTTTGGTGCCCTAAGCAAATAGGGCAAATGGCGCCCCCCTCCTTTCCATCTCCCCACCTCCTAGGAAAACCACCTAGATACTATCGAGAAGACGACCTCACTGTCTAATTGATTACAATGTATGGCCACGGTCCGTTGCAGTTCCCGATCACCTTGTCCATAGACAAGATTGTGCGGTGCCGTTTGGTTGCCATGTACATATGTCACATCTGTTTATCCTGTTCGTTGAACATGGTAGAAGAACAAAATTCCCAATGTATCAAAAAGTCGCATGTTTCTCAAAATGGTAACCATGAAAACTACACAGCAAAAAAAAAAAAAATTTGAACCCTCACTCAGGTTGTTTAATTGAAAACAATAATGTTATTTGTAACAGAAAATACTGCTGCAGGGTAAATAAAATATGATAGAAAAAGTTTTTATTTTTTTAAACAAACTAAAACATAAGGAAAGTGCTACAAATCTGGTATGAAAATTGTACCAATCTGCAGAACACAGATCACATGTCATTTATACCGAACAGTAAATTCTATGAAAAAAAATCCCACAAATATGGTGTAATTATGTTTTTTTTCCACGTTCCTCCCCCCAGAGCCAGAATTTTTTGGGGTTTTCCAGTACACTATACATCAGGTCCCAAAAAAAAATAAATCCTTATACATCTATGGAAGTGGAGAATAAAAAATAAAAAAAATCTGTCTTGTGGATGGTGGGGAGGAAAAAACAAAAAGCAAAAATCTGAAAATTGATACAACCTAAAAGGAATAAAATCCACAATACAGGTTGATTTGGGTGAATTTTCTTTAGCATGTGAATGAGATTACTGTATATTTCTTTTACATTGCTACTTCTGTGATAAACTGTGGATTTTCTGCATGCAAAACCGCCAAAATCCGCAATATATCCTGCCTGTCTGAAACCAGCCAGTTATAATATATCCCATCTCATTATTATCAAGGCTTTCTCTATAAGAGACATTCTACACTCCTGATAATAAACGTAAATAAGTTATATACAGTTGACAGAACTGGTGTAACTGAACCATGTTTGTAGGTTGCCTTGCTCACACCTGCCTTTTCAGCTTTGCCCATAAATTTTCAATAGGACTGAGATGACTTGTTATCCTTAAGCCTCTTTGTAACCAGTTTGGCAGTATGCTTTGGGTCATTGTCTATTTGGAAGACCAATTTCCACCCAAGCTTTAACTTCCCGGTTGATGTCTTGAGATGTTGCTTCAGTATTGCCCATAATCTTCTTTGCTCATGATGCCATCTATTTTGTTAAGTCCCTCTTGCAGCAAAACAAACCCACAACATGATGCTGCCACCCCCGTGTTTCACAGTTGGGATGGTGTTCTCAGTCTTCAAAGCTTCTCCCTTTTTTCTCCAAACGTTATGATGATCATTATGGCCAAACAGTTCAATTTTAGTTTCGTCATACCACAGGACATGTCTCCAAAAACGTAGGTGACTGGCTTTTATGTGTTTCTTTTGGAGCAAAGGCTTCTTCCTGAGAGAGTGGCTTTTCAGCCCATGTTGATACAGTACTCATATCACTGTGGATAATGACACAGTCTTACAAGCTTCCGCCAGCATCTTCACAAGGTCTTTTGTTTTTATTCTTGGGTTAATATGCAGATGTTGTACCAAAGCATGTTCATCTCTGAGACACAGAACCAACTCCTTCCTGAGAGGTATGATGGCTGGACATTCCCATCTTGTTTGCACATGCATATAATTGTTTGTACAGATGAACGAGACACCTTCAGGTATCCGAAAATTGCACCAAAGGTTGAACCAGACTTGTGCAAGACCACAATTCTCTTCCTGATATCTTGGCTGATTTCTTTAGACTTTCCCATGATACTACACACAGAATCAGTGTGTTTCTGGTGGGCTGTAAAATACATCCCCAAGTGTATTTCTAATTAACTCAAATGTTGCCAATAAACCAGAAGCTTCCAAAGACATACCCTCATCATATGGGCCATCCCAAAATGTTTAAAAGAATAGTAATGCTAGTGTATGTAAACTTTGACTTTGCAGAAAGTAATAAAAATGCCTTAAAAAATATCTCTCATTATTCTGGCATTTGGCAAATATAAATAATTTTGGTTCCTAATTGACCTAAAACAGGAAAGGTTTAGTCTGATTTTATGTCAGATAGTGAGAAAAACATGAATATGTGTCTTTTTCTATAGTGTATGTAAACTTCTGGTTTCAACTGTATTTATGTGTATATATACAGTATGTAGACATACAGAGATATGCATATAATATGTACAGGAGGGGGGATGTTCACAATACATTTCAAAGTTTGCAGAGAGAGCTGAGGGACTGCACACTCTGAACTGATATCTGTCATTTCTTATGTCCTCCCTTATTAGTGTATGTGGAGGAGATGACAGACACCAGTTCAGACTGAACGTTCAGTCCAGCTTTATCTTAAACTGTACAGAGGGGTGAATGTGTGCACCTTCGGGGAAGACAATTAACAACATGAGGAACTGAGCAGACCATGCACTTACAATTTACTGTGTTTTTGCTTTCTCCTCTGGTCCCTATCAGTCACACGCAATGCAAGGAGCAGGCAAAGCTTAGATTCCTGCTCCTCCCGTGCGAACTCTCTACAGCTACACACAGAAAGTGTGAAACTAGTTAAAGGGGTTGTCTCACTACAAGGATTGCTTTTTATGTTCAAGATCTTGCAAAAACAAGTCATTTTGCAATATATGTCCATTAACAGTGTCCTACCTAGTCTGTAGATGAGAGATACTGGCTTGGCTAAAAAATCCTTTTTGCTTTCTCAAGACTCGGTGGGTCAAAAGCAAATTGAGGATTTGTTACAACCAACAGAGGGCGCTGTGGGCTTCTCAGCCCCTTTCCCATAATGCCTTGTGATATGCAGATGCTAAGTAGAGGGCGAAAAGGCAAAACAAGAACTCGACAAGCCGTTCGTTCTGGTGCTCTCCTTAAGACGAGATCTTCCTTCCTGAGCTACCCGATGCCTCCCACACAGCCAGCCAGTATCTTCTCTACTCTGCACTGAAGAGGGACAAAAATCCCGAAACAGCGTTGTCTGTAGATGAGAGATACTGGCTTGGCTAAAAAATCCTTTTTGCTTTCTCAAGACTCGGTGGGTCAAAAGCAAATTGAGGATTTGTTACAACAAACAGAGGGCGCTGTGGGCTTCTCAGCCCCTTTCCCATAATGCATTGTGATATGCAGTGTCCTACCTAGTCTGAGATATCCCCTCTTGTATGGGCTGCATCAGCTCCTCATGTCGCTATAACTACAGGCCTCTTTGATCTATCCTGATAGGCTGCCAGCACTGGTTGCTATAGCTACAGACCTGGCTTCTACTGCAGCCTAGTGGAAGCCAGGAAACACTCCCTGAATTCAAAGTGAAACCAAGAAAACAGGACTGAGGTAAGAGGAATCAATGTAGTGAGACAACCCCTTTAAACTAATTTACCGGCTGTGAACTTTTGTCTTGTCTGGTTGAGTCCTGGAACTTTAGCTGAGATGTAGCTACTGCTGCAGTCAGGGCCGTTCCTAGGGGCGGGCAGGGCGGGCGATCGCCCTTAGCGCCACGGCTCCGCTCACCCTCGGGGGGCACCGCGGCGCCCTGCCCACACCCTAGGAACGGCCCTGACCTGCGCACTGTTTATAACAGTCGGGCGAGCCAGCAGCTGCAGGGAGGAGCGGACGGATCGTTCCATCCTGACTCCTCCCTGAGGATGTATCGCGCTCATTGGCGCCGATACATACACAGGTCGCAGGGGGTCACTGGCTTCACAGCGCCCCGCGCGCTCGATCTCACTCGGCTGGCAGCCGCCGCGAGGAGATCCTGGGCTGCGTGCGCATAAGCAGCGTGATGACAGTCACAGCTGCACTACAACCGCTCAGCAGCCCACGCTGAGCATCTACACCGGACGCGCGGTACCCAGGTGGAGTACTTTTTTGTATTTTAGAATTACTTACAAGGGGGCACATGGCTACAAGGGGCAGCCTGGCTACAATGGGGGCACACTGGCTACAAGGGGGCATCCTGGCTACAGGGGGCACACTGGCTACAAGGGGGCATCACTGACTACAAGGGGGGCATCACCTGCTACATGGGGCACACTGGCTACAGGGGGGCATCCTGGCTACAAGGGGGGACATCACATGGCTACAGAGGGCACACTGGCTACAATGGGGCACACTGGCTACACGGGGGCATCACTGGCTAAAGGGGGCATCACTGGCTATAATGGGGGCACACTGGCTACAAGGGGGCATCCTGGCTACAAGGGGGGCACACTGGCTACAAGGGGCACACTGGCTACAATGAGGGCCACACTGGCTACAAGGGGGCACCTGGCTACAAGGGAGGCATCACTGACTACAATGGGGGCACACTGACAACAAGGGGGGCATCACTGACTACAAGGGGGCCACACGGGCTACAATGGGGGCACACTGGCTACAAGGGGGGCATCACTGGCTACAATGGGGGCATCCTGGCTACATGGGGGGCACACTGGCTACAAGGGGGGAAAAATGGCTACAATGGGGGCATCACTGGCTACATTGGGGGCACACTGGCTACAGTGGGGCATCTACTGGCAACAAGGGGGGCACACTGGCTACAAGGGGGGAATGTACTGGCTACAAGTGGGGCATCACTGGCTGCAAAGGGGGCATCTACTGGCTACAGGGGGGGCATCACTGGCTACAAGAGGGCTTCACTGGCTACAGGGGGGCATCACTGGCTACAGGGGGAATCTACTGGCTAAGGGGCATCACTGGCTACGGGGGGAATCACTGGCTAAAGGGGGGGCATCACTGGCTATGAGGGGGAATCACTGGCTACAGGGGGCATCACTGGCTACAGAGGGCATCTACTGGCTACGGGGGCATCTACTGGTTACAGGGGGCATCACTGGCTACAGGGGGCATCACTGGCTACAGGGGGCATCTACTGGCTACATGGGGCATCACTGGCTACAGGGGCATCTACTGATAACAGGGGGCATCTACTGGCTACAGGGGGCATCACTGCTACTGGGGGGCATCACGGCACAGGGGACATCACTGGCTACAGGGGGGCATCTCTGGCTACGGGGGGAATCACTGGCTACGGAGGGACTCTACTGGCTACAGTGGTATCTACTGGCTACAGGGGGCATCACTGGCTACAGGGGCATCAACGCACAGGGGTACTACTGGCTACAGGTGGCATCTACTGGCTACAGGGGGCTACTACCTGGCTATAGGGGGCTACTACATGGCTACAGGGGCTATTACATGTCTACCATATGAGATGCTATAGATGGGGCATTTGTATAGAGTTAGGAATTAGTAGAGAAATGTTGATAAAGTTAGGAGTCTTAAGATATTTGTTTTGTAAATTTTACAGTGAAGAGTCGGGAGTAGTCATCATGGCATCTGGGAGAGATGGAAAAGAAGAAGAGAAAGAGAACAACTCTTCAGAGATGTCTCCTGTGAGTCACTAGATATAACTTTACTGTAACCATTTATATGTCTGCAGAGCCTGTGTACAGCGGGTATCCATCACTGTATGGTCACTGTATGCTGGTAATATTGGTTGTAGTATAATGGTTTGTATTCAGTAATGGTCAGTTGTATTATTTCAGTCACTATGTGTGGTGATATGTGGTCACGGTGTTGCTGTATTTCGTCACTATGTGGTGATATGTGGTCATGGTGTGGTAGTATTATTCGGTCACTGTGTGCTGGTGATATGTGGTCTAAGTGGTCTAGGGATTCTGGTTGGCGTAGCAGTGTAATTTGGTAAATGTATGACTATTATCTAGTAATTTTATATGTAGCACATTGTGGTAAAGCTTTCTGTATATTTTGGCTTTGGTTGATGATGATGCACTGTCTTTCATTATGGCGCATTATGTTACATGGGAGAGGGGGGCGAAATTTCTTCACCTCGCCCTGAGTGAAATTTAGCCTAGGAACGGCCCTGGCTGCAGTCTTATGTGTGTGTAGGTTTACAGTATATAACTGCCCCACCTTCTGACAGGCAGAGGTGGCGCCCTAGGTGATCGCCCACCTCTCCCTACCTACATGGTCCTCCTGGCCCTACTTCCAACATTAGTTAGGTAACCACAATATGGCGTTGGACTGGAAGTGACATCAGAGCACCAATATTTATGTTGAAAACAACACCTTCAACAGTCTAGAACTACTTTAACTGCCATCTAAACAAGAAGTGTCAAGCTCATTTAATCGAGGGCCACAGCAGCATTATGGTGGCCCCCAATGGGCCATTGGAGAGTCATGGAGGTTGACTATGGTGCCTGGGTAAGGATCTCAGAGCGGTGCAACCACGTGTGAGTGAGTTATGTGAAAGTGAGCTCCAGGGCCCTGAATCCAAGATAGCACCAGCTCCAGACACTGGTCTTGCCCCCTTTGCCAAGAGCTGGCTGTGTCTTCAGAAGAAATTAGAGCGCCAGTCCCTGCATACGGAACTTGTCCATTCCTGCTCCCTGTGTCTAAACTCTCAGGGGCAATATAAAATAGAGTGGCATATTGGGCCCTTGGGCCTTGAAATTGACATGTGAGCTAAACCTTTCCAATAATTTATTATGTATGTTCTAAAGGACAATGAAATATTCTCTGTATATTTACAGAAAGAAAACTATGGAAATCAATGTTTGAAACGGTAAAAATATATTTCATTGGTAAAGTAAAACACTATAACAATTAACCCTTAAGTGAACTAGTATAAAATTATTGCAAATTAGAAAAAATGGAAAACTAAAATACAGTAAAAATGGAAAATATCACAGAAAATTAAATACCAAATTGATAAACCCCCCAAAAAACTTTGTTTAGAATAAACAAATAAATATAATATAGATTTGTAAAAAGTGCTGTTATGTTTTATTATTTCTAATCAGACACTGTAAATGAAAATCAGTTTATTTTGTGTAATTAGTTTAGTTATCAGCAAATAAACGATAATGTTACAAACACCCTGTACAACCTGATTCTTAAACAGTCTACACAAGCGTTGTTGCTAGCTAGGCAAAAAGCACAATACCAAAGTCATTCTACATCCTCCATCAAACATTTAGAGTCATCAAACTTAATTTCCCTTTTGTGCAATAAAACCCTAAGAGGAAGCTTTCATAGGCTGTATTATGTAACAGTTCTATAAAAATAGCAGTCTAGCAACTGGAGCACTTCCTTCCGGAGGCCCAATAACCTCCTAGGCTGAAAGCATACACTAGTTACCATGACATCCATACAAGATGACACTAGGGGGAAACCAGCAACAAAAGAGCCATTTTTGCTCAGTAAAATGAGTCCTGGATTTAAAAGCCAGTAGTGGTGTGAATAAAGACTGTCTAAATGAGGGAAACCATTTAGGAATTCCTTGCAGGTCTCTGAGACCTTACAACATTGCTCTTTCAGTTCAGATTCTCTTAAAAGCAGAAATTATTTTTAAATTACACTTAATTGGAATCTACACAGGAACAAACGTTATGTGAGGTGCTAAGAAGGTAGACACTATATGATCATAAAATCAACAGGGAAAGTAAGCTTAGTTTACTCATTGCTGTCTGGTTGCTAAGTAAGTTTTATCATGCAAATTTTCTTGTGCATTTTGGCACCTGTAAATCAGGGTGGCAGAAACTCCTTGACGATTTCATATATGTCTACAGTTTTCTATCACTATAAATGAACAATGAATGACTTAAATATGAAGTTTAATTTCCATGACAAATTGCAAAATATGTCATTTTGTAACATATAAGTAAATACTATTGTAACAGAGGAGTGGATCCGCTGGGCCAATGCAAGCGATGATAGCTAAGCCACGCCAGGGAACGGAGTCTAAGTAGCCCCCAGTTTTCACCAGAGCCCGCCGCAAAGCGGGATGGACTTGCTGCGGCGTGAGGCTACCAGGTCGTTACCCCTGACGTGACTTGCTTGCGATGGCGGCCGGTGGTACAGCGTGGTACAGAAACGTAATCCGGAGGCGTAGTCGGGACAGCAGAAGGTCAGGGCAGGTAGCAGAGGTTCGTAGTCAGAGACGGGCAGACGGTCAGGGCAGGCGGCAAACAGGCAAGGTCAGGAAACGTAAGCAAGCGGACTGGTACACGGGTAATCAATACGGAACTCCAATACTCTCTAACGCACCAAAAACACACCAACAGACTGGCAGGAAGTACTGGGGGCGGATACCTTAAATAGGACCAGCGCCCGACAATAACCAATTATCGGGACACTGGCCCTTTAAATTTAGAGAAGCCGGCGCGCGCGCGCCTTAAGCGGCGGCCACGCGCACGACGGCCGGGACAGGCAGGCGCGGCGTTCACCGGAGCGCGGCCAGGTAAGAGAGGCGGCGCCGAGGCAGCAGAGGGGTGGTCGCGGGCCGCCGCGCCAGACCCCCTGCGAGGGGGGAGATGGTCGGGGGGGGGCAGCGGAGCCCGCGACCCCCGTGACAACTATATTTAATATTCTATATTGAATGTAGACATGTTTAATCTTTGTATATTATAGAAAGTAAGTGGTGGGTTACAAGTGGAAAAATGAGCTTACAAATTTTGCCCTGTTATATATATAATGCTTTAGTAGGCCTTAGTCATGTGCAAGCAAGGACAAAACAGTTTGAAGAGCAAAACTTGATCCCGTCCCACTCTAGAAGTGGTCTTCCCAGTTCATATATTAGCTTTAAACCTGCAAACAAGGTACAAAAAGATAATTCTCAAATACATTTCAAAATAACATTTAAATTTTTTATATAATATACCGGTAATTATAAATATATATATACTATATATATATATATATTATATATATATATTATATATATATATATATATATATAAATATATATATATATATATATAAATATTTAAAATATATATACATATATATATAAAACACATATATATATATATATTTATATATCGCTTAAAATAGTTAAAATAAAAATAAAGAATTGGGGGGGGGGGGGGGCTTGTGCTGTACCAGTGGCAAAGACAAAGTTCCCCAGAATACAACGTAAAAGGTGGTACAACTTAGCACATCCCATCTGGATACTTAACCTGCAGCCCAGAATGGATAATGTTGTTTTTTGTTTCTTAGTAAATAATATATAAACTGCTATGATGTAGGCCTTAGGGCATGTTCACACAGTGGATTTGGCCGCGGGTTGGGCCACGGGCTTCAGCGCGGTTGCCGTGGCCAAAACCTTGTCCAAACCTCGCCTCAAGCTCGCGTCTCCCGACGAGGTTTGTCGGCGCGGTTTTCGGCGTGGTTGGGGTGTGGTTTTGGGCCGCACACCAACCACGCCGAAAAGCACGGCGAAACCCACGCCGACACCACGCGGACACTGCGCCGAAGACTCGCTGCCAAGAATTGAAAGGAGACTTCTCAAACACACGCACTGTGTGAATAGCAACGCGGTTTCCCATAGGAAACCATGTAAAGAACTGGGGGGGGTTTGGGGCATGATTTGGACGAGGTTTTGGCCGCGCAACGGCGCCGAAACCCGCGGTCAAATCCGCCATGTGAACTAAGCCTTAATGAATCGATCTGATACTTATCAAACAAGTTGTTGTGAGTTCTCTCCTTGCAAGAATAAACAATAAACTTGATTCCAGGATGCCATTTCCTTTACATTACCCATCACCTGGAGTTGGGGATGATCACTCCCTGCTGTGTTTTATCAGTAGCACAGGAGCTCGTTTACATTTCTTACCAACAAATGTTAACCTTTTGGGGCTCTGTAGCTTTGTACCCTGCTGTTTAGATCCTTCCATTACCAATGGCCCTCTAACTTCTGCTAGGAATAGCATTGCTGATGGAACAACCCACAGCCTAACCAGGAAGTGTAAGCCTGAAGCTTGCTTTGTTCTGTGAAACAGCATGATGAGACAACCCCTTTAAATCTAACCAATGTGGTCTCTTATGATTAGGACATCCCTAGTGCCTTCTTGTAACTTGCTTGCCTGCATACTCACATCCCAAGATTTTTTTTTGATCCACAAAAGAAACTGTATTGAATGTTACTAATTAGCAGCCATATAAATTATGTTGCTCTTTGAAAACTGATACTATTTAGCAAATCACCTGACAGCCTTGCTATCCATAAACACTGTATGGTGGCCTGTTGCGTGTCTATGGTTCTGTATTGCAAATCCGTAAGCACTTTGTATTCATACTACAAACAAAGCAATATTTTGCATTTGATGCAGCATACCGTGACTTTCTTTATTCAGAATCCTTGACAAAATACCTATTGCTGTATAAGCCTAAAGCAGGATATTTGTCTTGAATTTAGTATCTAAATAAAAAAATTCAGCCATGTGCTTGGGGCTTTACTGTCATCTAAAAAACATAATTCTAAAATAAGGCATAAATGGAAAAGAAAGTATTCTATTAATTAAAAGCTATGGAGATCTCTCACACAGAAAAAAAAATATTTTTACATATGTTAATAGTCAGTAAGCTACACTAAATTATGGTCTACAAGCTTCATTCCTGCATTGATTATCAAACCCATATGCAGTTTACAACCTGCTTCTAGCTTTAGACTTATCCTATGTGGACATGTCCCTCAAAGTAAGACATGCTGGATGTAAGGGCTATGAATCCAGGATGCTGTTATCTTCATTAGCTGTAAGCACAACCTTATTCCTGTACTACTCTAATCTGTTATACAGCCCCATTTGTGATCTTTGCTCTCCTGTGCAGACACAGACACTGATACAGTATGTGTGACGCAGAGGCGTAACTTCAAGCTCTTGGGCCCTAGTGCAAAAAGTGAAATGGGCCCCCCCAGTTACCACGCACCATTTACAATACTGGTGTCTTCTAATGTGGCAGAAGGACTTTTGGGCCCCTTTAGGCTGCTGGGCCCGGTAGCGACTGCTACCGCTGCACCCCCTGTAGCTACGCCCCTGGTGTGACGTCTCTCACACCCTGTGCAGTTTCACACGGGTGTCTGTGTGTGTTATTTTTCCCTATGCAGATTCTCTTGTTGGTTCTCTTCACTCTCCAGCCTGTTCCCTTACCTGCAGACACTGAGTGCTCTTCTCTCTATTACAACCTACTATGCTGTGTACAACATCTCCCCGCCACTGCTGGTAGTGCCAACATTGACAATTGAGTAGAAGAGCAGAAAAAAAAGAGCCGTGAGCCACCAAATACCAGGAGTTGTGTCCAATGAAATGAATGCAAGATATAGCAGTACAGCCAGCTATGTAAAGGATTACACAGAGTTTGCAACAGCAAAATGGAAGAACAGGTTATATAAGGACTATTTAGAAAGTTGCTTGATTTTACATTTAGGAACTAAACAAACTAGATAAATCAGTGCAAAGATGTTTTTAGCTTTTAAATTCAGTGAAAAATAAATAAAGCAATGATATTTACAGATATTCAACATTTTACATAAGTACTTTGTAAATTGTTTCTGAAATTTGAAGTGTTCTCTAAAAATTAGAAGAAGATAAATATGTTTACAGGTCTTTTCTTATCTTCGAATTTCTGGGTCTGCCAAGAATGGGGAGATGGCTGCGTTTGCACCCTTCTCCTCTATTAATTTCTAAGGCTATGTCTACACAGCACAGGAAAAGACCGTTTTTCCAGTGTTTTTTGTTTTTCTAAAAACGCTGAAAAATCGACTGAAAAGAGATCCCATAGACTTCTATAGTAAAAAACGTCCTGTTCTCTCCACAGAACATCTTTTTTCTAGTCGTTTTATTTGCTGGTCTATGTAAAGCAGCGGACATTTTTTGTGCGTTTTTTGGCGCAATTTTGCAGAAATACATAGCCAATCTCTGGAAAAAACGCGCAAAAAAAGCCACAAAAACACGCACAAAAATGCAAAACGCACCAAAAAAATTATGTTTTTTCATCAGCTTTTGAAAGGCAGTAGACAAAAAAACTCAGTTTTATGAACGTTTTTAGGATTTTGTTTTCAGATCATTTTTTTTTTACTAATGCTGTGTAGACCTAAACTAAGTGAATTTCAAATCCAGCTAAGCACACTCACCCAGCTGTATTTGTCATTTCCATAGAAATTAATCAGGACAACTGCACAAGTATGACCATTCTCTGTGGCTGGCTTTTAGTGAGCGATGAGCCAACCTACAGACCTGGAAAAAAAGAGATGAAAGCACCCCTTTTATTAGATGTTAAAGTATAGCGTTAAAGAAGATTATCATAGTGTCACATTAGGCTGTATCCACACATGCAGATTTTTGTCCTATTTTGCATTTTTTTTTTATTTTTTGCAAAAACTGTGAGATAAAAGCAAGATGTAGTGGTCATATGTAAATTAACCCTTACATGAGCTCTTCAAATAAAACCACATGTCAAGGTGCACACCGCAACCCCCGCTCTGGACCACAGAGGCGCTCGTGGCTGCATCGCCCAGCCCAGCCATCGCTCATCTATCCCCACTCCTGATTGGTGCCTCTGTCCTAGTAAACTGTTCATTACTTCACTTCCTACAAAACTCCTTGCCAGTTTGTTGGTGTTCTCTGTGTCCCTTGTTATTACTATGTTCTGTATTCCTGGTATCTGACCCGTTCTCTGGACCTTGACTTCTCTTGCCTGCCGCCAGCCCTGACCTTATCGCCTATTTACTGACTATGCCTCTGTCTGCTTGCCTGATACCATTCTGCACCTTGGCTGTCACAGCTAGCGGCCACGTCAGGGGTAGCGACCTGGGAGTCTCTCACAGCAAAGCCCAACCTGCCTTATGGTGGGAGCTGGTGAAAAACCGGGGGTCTCCTTTGACTCCACTCCCTGGTGTGGTTCATAGCCATCTCTCGTGGATCCATTACTCTTCCTCGTGACACCACACCAGGAACATTATGGTAACATTATCAGACAAACTTGAACTACAGTGGATATTTGTTGCGAAGTTTCAATTCTCACATTGTACTTTGTCTCACAAACCACATAATCTTTCCGATTATTTTATGATAAAAAAAATATATATTTTCCTCGGAATATTAAAAAGTGCACTAAGATTCCTGCCAAAAACCTTGGCAAACACGGCATGGGTAAACAACCTTGGGCCTCATACCCATAGTGAGGTCACATGTATGGAGGCCAGATTTAAGCACACACAAATATTCTATCTCCATAGTCTCTCACTATGCTGCTATATGGAACAGCATAAGAAGTACAGTATGGCTCCACACACTTATATGGGTGCCATATTATGGGATTCGTAATATAGTAATAAGCATCAGCTCCCTTTTCAACTGCAGTTCATAGAATAAAAATACGCTACGCAATATGGATGGATCAAAATTGTAAATACATTGGAGATTTACATCTTGAGAGCAATGGATACATTGTAATAAAATGTCACTATGTATGATACATATTAAAAATATTAATGCTATTACTACCTCTTCAGATTACTAAATTGGATACTACAAAAACATTAAAACAAAGACAAAGAATGTCTGTAATACAATATGTTAAAGATCACCGCACTGGCATGCAGATGTAATGTTTTTCTTTGAACATTCTTAAGTCAGAATTGGGACCAAAGTAAGAAAATCACACTTTTGATGTTAAACATACACAGGTTTAGCAGTGCAAGCTTCATTGCGTGTGGCTTGCAGAGATCAGAAAACACAGTGATTAATCTTTACAGGTAACGCACTATACTGTAATCTTTTCTAAGGTAACATTGTGTCACACCCTGGTGTACCTTGGGGCTAATTTCTTTGATGGCAAGATGTTCTGTATTCTGCAGGAAACACAGAGTTGTAACACAGGCTTCTGAGCATCCTCTAGAAGTATTCCTGTTTTATTGGAAGGACCACACAGGAGACAAACCTTATAGAATAAGAAAACTCTGAATATAGAAACAGTGGCATCTCCGATAAATTCATTTTAAGATAAAAATTTGTTACATTGAGATGCCACTAACACAACTCTGAAATATTCATTAGTCATTGATATTTCTATTGCTTTGAAACTTCTGTCGCAAAAACTAGATACAGTCATATGAAAAAGTTTGGGCACCCCTATTAATCTTAATCATTTTTAGTTCTAAATATTTGGGTGTTGCAACAGCCATTTCAATTTGATATATCTAATAACTGATGGGACACAGTAATATTTCTGGATTGAAATGAGGTTTATTGTACTAACACAAAATGTGTCTATCAGTTATTAGATCTATCAAATTGAAATGGCTGTAGCAAACACCCAAATATTTAGAACTAAAAATGATTAAGATTAATAGGGGTGCCCAAACTTTTTCATATGACTGTAATTAAATGGAGTTCCAGTTTTGTTTTTTTGTTTTTTTTTTAATTAACGTTAAATGGGACTGGGGGAGAGAAAACAGAAAATAGATATACTTACCTGGTGGTCCCTATGCCGCTGCCATTTTGTAGTGCCCTTCTTCACTTATCATACAAGATACTGTTCATCAGTAGAAGCTCCTGCTCCATAGTGTGTGAATGGAGCACAAGCCTCTGTTGATGGACGGCACACTGCACGAGAAGGGAAGAGGAGCTGATTCCAATCGGGGCCGCAGCAGTGATTTGCCCGTCTGGAAGAATACAGTAAACAGAAGACTAGAGAGATACAGCGCTGGAATCCCATTTTCCCCACCCTTGGGTGAACTTGATGGACACGTGTCTTTTTTCAACCGTACTAACTATATAACTATGTGAGTATGGGCTTTCTTTATTTTATAGGGCACCAGGACCTTGCTATTAACTTTTAATATGAACTGGACAACACCTCTAATATATCATTTATTTTGGCATCTGAATATGATCTAAGGGCCACATGTATGAAAACTGTTTAGGTCTAAAACTCACTTTTTTGCCCATACTACTTACTATGGGCAAAAAAGTGAGTTTTAGACCTAAACACTTTTCATACATGTGGCCCTAAGTGTCTGCTTTAACATAAGCCCAAGCCAATATGCAGTTTGCTAATATTGGCTCACATACAAAGCTGCATGGTGGCTTGGTGGTCAGCACTGTTGAATCATTTGAATCCTAGAATTAAATCGACCAAACACAATGCCTAGAGTTTGTATGCTTTTTTGTTGTTTGTGTGGGCTTTCTATAGTACTGTGGTTTCTTCCTGGATTTCAATAGTATGGCTTATTAGGTTTCCTATGAAATTGGCCTCTCTGTGTATGTAAGATTGGCAAATTAGACTAATGTGAATGATGAGAATTATCTATAAAGCACTGTGCAATCTGTTGGTGCTATATAAGCTGTGAATAGATAATGCAGGATGTGAAGTAAGAAGAAATATATAGTTAAATGTTACTCCCTAGTAATTTATAATAGGATAGTGTAAAGGTTCTCTAAACCTTAAAAAGGCCCTACACATCATAAATTCTTGCTCACTGAACTGTTGACTCTTCATTCCTCAGAGAACAATTTTCTCTGCAATAAAGTATCTTACTGTCTGTACCAACTCTTCACTTCCTGTGCTAAGTCAATGGGGGACCTTCAGGACACCCACATTTTCTCATAAAGTACAGTTTAACCAGGATGTAAACACTCCAGATAAGCAGGCCCTATGGAAAAGCAAGTCATTATACTGTGCACACTTATCTGTTATCTAAAAGCATTCCATCATCACCTAGATCTGATTACTTATAAACTTATTTGCCTTTTCCTGCCCACTACCTAAAGAGGAAAATAGATGAGGTGAGTCAAAGCTTCAACAAACTGATATTTACTATTCTCCATACCCAAAATCTATTAGTAGTAACGGATACCACTGACAGAGCCCAAAAACATTATGTAAGAGGCCTGATTTGGGTACCTGTGGAAGAGTGCCTGGTGTGATGAATTCAGACATGTTGTACAAATTTATTCAGACATTTATTCAGAATTCATGCATGTTATCTTCAGTGCACTCTGCTATATTTCAAGGATTGTAGATCTTTTTTTTACTCTAGTTTGTTCTTTTCTAAATTTATTTTTTTTCCTTTTTTTGTTTCGTCTTTTTTTTCTGCAATATTGTGTATCTCCCATTAAGTCCAATGCTGCAAATGGAACATGTTTTTTCCATCCCAATATGTGACACATCTTATATGTATTTATTTGCTGAAAATGTATTCTTGCATTATTATTCTCGTTTATTTCTAATGAAGTTGAGGTGATTAAAAAAAAATGTGGCCTCCAGATTATCGGGATACCCAACATCAGTTTCCTGTACTTTTCATGAAATAAAAAGTCTGGAGCACAGGTAGGGTTGTCACCTGTTCCATCAAAAAGTATCAGACAGCAAAAAGGGTTTGACTTGGGGGCTTGACTTGGATGTTGCTTGGAGTTTGGCTTAACACAGCATTAGCAATAGGAATTAATAAATTCGTGAAGTTTTTAGTGGATGGACTTCTGGTCTACATGTGTTCGTTGCTCTATATTATCAGTTCTTTTGGTAAGACACAGCCCTAATGGTAGGATTACATAATGCAGTTATGTCTGTCTCAAGTGCATCCACCACTGGCTGCATGAGTTTGCTGATATCTCATGTAGCCATTGGTGGAAGCACCAAAGACATCAATTCCCCTGGAACGCTCCCTAAAGTCACTCTCTTCTTTTTGCCCTTTTGACCCATTTTTGAACTGTTTATCAAGAATTCCAACCTATCGCCTAAATCAAACACATCCTCATAAAGCAGGCCCTCCACCAGAGGTGTAACTTGAAGCTCCTGAGCCCTAGTGCAAAATGTGAAATGGGGCCCCCCAGCTGCCATGTGCCATTTACAATGTTGGTGTCTCCTTATGTGGCAGAAGGTCTTTTGGGCCCCCTCAGGTGGCAGGGCACGGTAGCGATTGCTACCTCTGCACCCCCTGTAGCTCCGCCACTGCCCCCCACCATATTCTTTGAATCCTGCAAACAAAAAAGCCAACTGAAACAACCTAACTTCAAAGGAGGAAAATATAACAGGGTGCCTACCAACCTTCCTGGCCTTAGCACTCCTAAACCCATGCAAAGCTTTAACCCTCACAAAATATTTAATGATATCCCTCCTCCTACGTAGTTTGAAGCCAGAAGCCAGCCCAGAAAAAAATGAGTTATCTGCTCTGATGACCAATCTTCTCTCTCAGCCCAAGCCAGGAAACACAAAAGTTCCCCCACCTGGTCCTCCACTGAAGACATGTCACTCAAATCCAACAAACAACTCTGCCAAGTTCGCCAAGCCGTGCCCAGGTCCCACCTGACAATGACACTTGGATCAAATGCCCAGCCTGTTGAAGGCCACATCCCAAAGGTGACTCCCCCTCTTCAGCTGCATCTAGCACCAGAATACAAAAAAGATCCCACTGCAACTGAGACAAAGGATCAGCGAAAAAGAAAAAACACCTCAAAACTAATACACTGAGGTACCACTGGGGGAGAAGATGCTGGCAAATTGTTAATAACCTGCACCACTCCCAAATTGTCATAATGGAACCAAATTCTTCTGTCACAAAATTCCTCTGCCGTCACCACAATTGGAAAAAATTTCAAAAAGGCCAAATTTTTTATTAAACTGGTTCCATCCAATAATATGGCTATGGGCCCATGCACCAATGCCCCTTGCAGAAAGCCTCAAACGCTGCCCCCCAGCTGCATCTGTGTACATTTTTACCTCTTCATAGCTTACTGCTTCATTCAAAACAATAGCTCAGCCATTATAACAATTCAAAAAATCGTTCCAAACCACCAAATCAGCCCTACTTTCCTTCATCAAATGAACATAGGGCAACATGTATGGTTTATGGCGCTTAGACGCCAATTTTTCTATGCATAAGAATAGAGTAGAATGCACCTGTTTTATGAACCTGCTCTACTGCAGGTCATAAATCAGGCGCATTCTAACGCACAAAACGACAATTCTTTGAAGGTGGTTTACCTGCTCCAGCAGTAATTCGCCTGGAATCGCCGTATTGAAGCTATAAATCTATAGCTTTGTACGGTTCTAGTACGACCCACCTCCCGCACACCCCTGAAATTAGGCGCATTACAAAGTGCCGTGGGTACTCTGTAATGCACCTGATATTGGTGTGCAGGCAATTTAAAACAATTGCAAATGGGGCTGTGCTAGATGTCAGGCTGAAAAGATGTCAGACTTCTGACACAGCCCCATTCATACATGTTGCCCATAGGGATGAGGAGCTCTTATCCCTGCAGTTGCCCCTGCTAGCTGATGACAGAACACACGGCCCATTGGTATTATCCGACAGGCGAAATTCAAGTTACCCAGAAGGGACTGCAACTCCCTCAAGGAAATCTTTCTCAACTGGCAAGCCCAACAAACCGCTGTCTGTAAAGATTCCAACTTATCAACAGGCAGCCTGCACTCCATCAACTCAGAGCGAATGCAAATGCACAAAAAACTAAGACAAGAAAACGGACCCTCAGTCTTATCCAAAGTCAATTGAACCCCAAAACGTCCTGTCACTCACTCCATTTTTCTCAACAACATGCAACAGACTGTTGAACCGTTAAACAAAAATTCACATAGATAATGGATAACAAAAGGAATTCCCGACACAACCCGCACCACCCATTCCAAAAAGGTGTTAAATGCTTTGAAATAAGCACACAAAATCGAACAACCCATTGGGAGACAACAGTCGACAAAAAAACTCATCATTCCAGCAACAACCAGAAAGCGCAAACTATCTGGTTGTACAGGGAGCAACTGGAACGCCGATTCAATATCGGTCTCTGGCTATCAACGCTCCCCTGCCGTAAAAACTAACTAAATGTAACACCTCATCAAAGGATGTATACACCACCAAGCAAAGTACAGGGTCAATCCCTTCCTAAACTGACGAACTCCTGGGAGAAGAAAGGTTATGGATGAGCCGAAACTTGTTTGGTTCATTTTTAGGGATGACACCCAGCTGGTAAAGAAGCAAACCCGGGAATGGGAGCAAAAGGAAGGGACCCACCATAATACCCAACGATACCTCCTTCCGTAGCTTAATTGTCACTACCAATGCATGTTTGTTAGCCAACTTTAGGTTCTTAATTGAGAAAGACACTGGATGTGATGGAGCCAGGAGCCAAATATCAACCGAAAAACCATTGAGCAACTATTGCACTATGCCTTTGTCCCCAAACCTATTTAGGTACTGCAACATCTCTACCAGTCTCACTGGTGTCTCCCCCTTGGCTATGTTCACTAGCACTTCTCCTTTCTTTCTTGTAACATTGTGTGGCCCCATGCAAAATACCACTAAAAAATGAGCAGAAGCGTTGAAAATGACAACCCCCGGCGAAAGCCCAGCCTTGTGCCCACCAGTCTGGTTTCCACTACCAGAACCTCCTACCAATCCTGATTGGCCACCCCAACTCACCCCGGAAAAAGTACTGACTATCACCTGCAATCAAAGACCAAAGTCCTTTACGTCCTAATGGATATTGGTTCTAACCGCCTTGCTCTGTCGGTATTGCTCATCATAATGGAGTCAAGATAGCCCTCCATACACTCAATGTGCCTGCCCAATCATATCCATGTAGCAAAACAATGCCGAACAATGCTCAGGTGCCTTTTCGCCTACAACACTCACCAAAATGGCAAAGGATTATAACCAATTCAGAAAAGTCTGAGGTATCAGAAGGCAACAACGTTTTTCTTCTTCTTCTCCTCCCTCTTTCCTCTACCTAAGTAAAATTTTTCCAGAGGGGGCAGGGAAAATTTTTTCCAAATACTCGTACCTTCATATTTTCTCCCTCACCTCTTGTTCCAAATACTCCCCCCATGGGCCCTTAAAACAGACATAAACCTCTCCCTTGACTCTGTCATCCAAACGCTATCACTAGGCTGCTCCATGTCTGTCTGCTCCAACACCATAACCCCTGTTTAAGGCCTCTGTACCACCAATACAATGTCCCTGCCACCACCCACACATCCCCAACCGATAACCCAGGTTGCACCCAAGCACCTAGAGGTGAAACACTCCCTTCACCTACTCATCACTTTTCTAACTGGACCAACAAGTCCCTCACTGTCCCCGCCAACTCCCTAAACTCTGACAAATCTGATCCGTCATTGGACCCCGACTGCCCTACAGGATTAAGAGACACTATACCCTGCCCGGGCAACAACCCATCTGACATAGGAATAGAAGAAGAGAAACTGGACATGGATATGAACACACCAGGTTGCATAGTGGTTGTGAGCCCAACAACCGTAGATCCGGACTTCTGTTGTCTGTCTCTGCTGTTAGAATGAGTTGTCGTCACTGTCCAATCCCACCTGGGATGTGGGAGATTGCACTGTCCATTGAGCTGCGGACAGAGGGGGCCATGCCCACATGACCGGAGTGCCGAGTCCCATTGGGGTAGAAGAGGGGCCGGCAGGGTGCTGTCCATCACGCCCCATTCACCCCAAAAACTAGGCAGACTTCCAGCGATAATCCTGGGCTCCTATGATATCTGGCAGTCTCCCTGGCCAGTCCATCACCAGAAAAACTTGCCACTGCAACTGCTGAAAAGTTTTCGGGGTAAGCAGCCGGCCCACACCTAGAATCTGTTAAAAGAATATAAAAACAGTACAGTTATGTTAAAAGAATTTAAATCATACAGACAGTAGGTGGCGCTGGTTATTATTTGTGTTTCTTTGCTTTGCATTGCTTTGCTATTCTTGTTACTGTAATGTTTTGATCCTCTTTATCCCTTGTTTTTTGGGTCACATTTCCAGAATGGTAGCCCTTTTTCCAGTAAACATTTAAATGGATTTTTTCTGCCACAACGGGTTTTATGCCTTTGCTTTTACCCAGATAGCGCAATCGCAACAAACAGGGGGAGAACCCCTGACCCCGCGGGTCCTCTAAACCCGCTTTCATTTCCTCCCGAGTCGAGCAGCCCGGACCCTATTAATTGACTGAGCTCCCCTGCCCGGAGGGTCTCTAGAGGGGCCCCGTTGGCTACGACAAGCCCTGGGCATATGTTCAAGACTAAGCCTGTGAGGCATACTTGCCCCGCGCCCTTGTGTGTTCTACTGCAGGGCTGCGGACGATCCCCATGCAGCATCCTCGTAGCTGCTCTCGCAGCCAAGTGGGGCCGCAGGAGACTACCCCATATCTCAATTCTTCTAATACTTCAGATACAGATGCCATGGCATGGGAGAGCAGCGCAGCAGGTTTTCCATTCCTCGCATGCACTGCGGTCAACTGCTCTCCCAACCCCAGGAAAGGTCTATATATAACCTTCCCTGGGTTCCACCTCCCGGCCGCATGACGCGCACGTCCCTGTGTGCCGTGTCATGCGCGCCTCCTCCAAGTTTCGTTGGTCCTACATGGCTTGGATCATGTCAGAGAACCTTGCATGGGGATGATGCATCTACTTCTTCCTACTCTTTAACCACTGCCACTTCTCAGACATACAGCAACAGCATCACAAGACTCCAAAAAAAAGAAAAAAAATGATAACTACCTGTTCCCTGGCACTGATGCTCCAGAGTTACCCAGTGATCTGCTCCTCTTCATTTCCAGGTTCTCGTCCCCACACAGAGGAGAGGCTCACATTACTTTCACTTACAATGTGTGTCTGGATGAGGACCAGGAAATGAAGAGGAGTGAATTGCAGTGGGGAGCAGGTAGGTAAGAATCCTTTTTCTTCTTTTTTACCACCCTTGGATCCATTTGTAGGATGTTGATACAGTTAAAACTACGGTGGAGAGGGACTCTATCTTATCATTTTTTATAGAAGACCTTAGTGTAATGCAGTTATGTTATAGAGCTGTCAGCCCACTTTATATTTTGTAGCACTGCACAATGCAGTGCACTACTGCAGTGGAGTCTGCACAAGGACATCACAGCATCGTGCTGCCTGTTCTGGACCATCTGTGGCTCTCAGTTGCCTGTAACCGAAAATGGGCACCACTAAATGGCACAACTTTGCTGGGCTGCTGACAGCACAGGTTAGAACAGGCCTCAGTCACACCAATCCCTGTGAGAACTAGATTAACCAAGTGTCACGGTTTATTTTAAATTTTCATGCCTACTAGTACTGTGCTTTAGTCGTGTTTTTAGATTGAATTGAATCTTTGCCAAGGGTGAAGTAAAACCTTGCTACTTCTCAGCCTTAGTATATCATGTTGACGTGAGAGGCTTCCCAACATTGAAAGATGCATCCATCTGAGCAAAGGAGATTAGGGGCGACACAGGATTTTTGGTGCCTAGACTCCATTTTCTTGCACACATTAGTAGCATAGAATGCACCTGAATCTATGAACCTATTCTACTGCGGGCCATAGATTTAGCACTTTCTAGCTATAGAGCGACACTGTGACTCAGGTAAACTACTTTTAAAGTGCTCTATCTGTTCCAGCAGTAATGCGCCTGGATTTGCCGTTCAAAAGTCATACATATGTAGTTTCGTACGGTTGTAGGGCGACACGCCTCCAGCACCCCCCCCCCCCCCCCGATCTCAGAGGCATTACTAAGTGCAGCAGACACTCTGTAATGCTCCTGATATTAGAGTGCGCCTGATTAAAAATATAGCGAACAGGGCTGCGCCAGTTTTCAGGCTGAAAAAGCACCAGTCCTGTACATACATTTCGCCCCAGGTGATCAATTCATGGTTGTGTGCACCAATTTGGTCCCCACTTATTTAAATTACAGCTTATCCAGATATGACCTGTGAGATGGAATAAGAGAGCCAAGCCTTTAAACTGTGAGGTCCTCTGAAAAATGGACCTGGCAGCTGCCGTTTTTCTAATTTGATTATTTTTTAAGTTTCGTTTCTTTTCTAGACATATCTCAGTGTATCAATTTTTCCTGGAGTTGTCTGCATCCTATTAGCAGTGATGTAGCAAGGGTAGGTGAAGAGGGCAGGGTCCGCAAGCAGCTCTTTTTTGGGGTCCCACTTTTCACATGGAGTCTCTTTGTGTGTTGATCCCTTGCTGGCGGATGAGAGCCAAGAACTGTACTGGCTGAAGTGGGATCGCTCTGGTCAAGCAGCAGAGGATGCACCACTTGCCATTACATCGGGAGGTAGAGCACCCCTTGCAGCAAAACCTCTTGCTATATCACTCTCTTTCCAAATGTCAAGCCTTCACAAAAACATATGAACGATAGTTCATATGTTATTTGCTGATTTCAAAAAAGATGCAAGTGTCTATCACATGGAGCTTGGAGTGTCTATCACATGGAGCAGTCCTCCATTGATAGGAACTGACCTGTATCTATCTTGAGGTTTCATTAGAGGAATTAAAAACAGGCCATGATTTTTGGTGAGTTTATTGCTTAAATTCCGGTCCAATGCCACAGATGTCAACTCAGTGCTGCGGCTGTTAATGATTCAGCCAGTGTTTACTTAAACCTTTATGGAACATCAGGGAAATCTCTCAACTTCTTAATGTTATGTGATCATGTTTTCAGCATGTAAGGCATATGTACAAAAAGGAAATGGTTTGTCCAGCTGTTGTTTTTTACTGGAAAAAAATTCCATAACTTTACAAATGCTGATGTGAACTACTATCACTCTGGTACTTTTTTCTTATGCCACTTGATCATTATAGTAGCCAAATTTCTAACAGCCCAGTTATTGCATATCAGCATCATTGTTGGGCAACTGTACAAAAAGCAGCACCCATTTGTCTGTCAAAAATGCAGATAGTAGACAGATTTGGCACCACTGGAAGTATGTATCCAGAATCAAGCGTGTGGTCAAGAGTATTCACGAGTATGCCAAAGAAGTTATGGCTAGATTTACACTAGTGTCATTAAATGCAGCTGTACATTAATCCTTTATATGATCACAAGTTATATTCATATCTTTCATTACAGAATTAGGAAAATCATGAATGCAATCCCTTGCAATTTATCTCTGAATGACCAGGCCCACTTTTTAAGGATTACAAGAATTTTTCCATTCTTGTCAACCCACAATCCATCAGCCACAGCTATTTTATTACATTGACTACGGCTCTATTGCAGGTCTTGGCTGTGTTCTGAACTCCCATAGAAAATAATGGGGAGGACGTCCGCAAGCGTCTCCTCATTCTCTCACACAATCGGCTTCTAATTATTGCGTTTGTAACAAATACAAAAATAAAAAATACGGGCTCACCCTGAATAGGCTTCTTGATGCTGTGTTCGCCGCTTGCAACCTGCAATATCCATAGGTCCATGTGTGCTGCTCGGATTCCCCGCTGGCTATAGCGGAACTAATGTCAATCTCTGCTTGGAAACAATCCACAATCCAGTGTTCACATAAAAAAACAGCTTTATTCCACAAAATCCAATGATAGGAACATAAAATGTAGTATAAAAACGGACGCGTTTCAAGCCTGTACGGCTCTTGCTCACAGCTTACACTTTGTGACATAAAACATGTGTTAGCCAATTGTTAATTAACAACTAAGGTACTATGTAACATCCGATCTGGTTTGAAGGGATACTAGCACACAAATCGCTACAACACAAGGAAAGCGTCATCCTCACTGAACCAATCTAATATATATAAAAGAGATCTGTTTTATAGTTGAAACCATCTGGGACTCTAGAATTGAGGTTTAAAATCCACAGTGCCGCTCTTTTTCTTACCACCTTCTGCCAATCCCCTCCTCTATATGGTTTCTGGACTCGTTCTACATAAAATTTTAATGTTTCCAGAGAACCCATATGTTGTTCCAGAAAGTGTCTGGCCACTCCAGACATCTGTGCATGGGCTCTTTGTATGCTATTTATGTGTTCCGCTATTCTCACTCTTATTTTGCAGATAATAGTTCCCACATACAATTTCTCACATTGAGTACATTCTATTATATACACTGCATGATTGATATCACAGTTTAATATTTTTTATAGGAAATGTTTTATTATTTGATATATTTTTAACCTGTTGCATCCTTTTTGCAAATTTGCACATACTGCAGCGGGCTCTCTCGCAACAGAAAAACCTTTCTGCAACAACCGGGTTTTGTTTTTTTCTGAACAACAGATGTACTCGGAGAAATATCATTGCCAATGGTCTTACCCCTTTTGGGAACACATTGGAATCCTGTTTGTATTATCTTTGCTAATGGGTCCTGTCTGAGGATTGTCACATAATCTCCAAAAAATTGGGAATCTCGCAAGAGAACAAAGAGTGACTTTTGATCACTATATTTACTATTTTGCCATAGGCAAACTTAAACTCTATCAGTTCTCTCTCTATTAAACAGTAAAACGTAACTTTTATTATATCTAACTCTTAACCTCTATACACACTATTTAAAAACCTGATCTCTAACCTCATCATTTAACCCTTTTTGCTTCTGAAAGAGGGAATAACTCCCTTTCTATTATCAAGTCTGGTGGAACCCCACCTATTAACAGGGGAGCCTTATATCTATAGCAAAGTACTAGCTCCAGTAAGGGATCCCAAGCCAACTACTTGGGCAGTCGTCCCTAATCTCATAGACACAGAACAAATAAGGCCCCCTTGTGACACCGTCTGCAGCAGGTGACACTTGTAGACAGAGGTGAGAGATCACAATTTAAAACGTCATATCTGACCTCGCCGACATGTTTCGCCAGCTAACCTGGCTTTATCAAGGCTTAGAGGTCCGATCCTTAGTGTTTAATAGAGAGAGAACTGATAGAGTTTAAGTTTGCCTATGGCAAAATAGTAAATATACTGCCTGAGGATTGGTACATTTTTAAAGAATATGGACCTTATTTTTTTTATAAGCACTACAATATTTCGTCGAAAAGATAAGTTTACTTTCTTTTTGTTTATTTGTATGTTCACCTAATAGTTGGTCACGTGCACATCTTTTGATTTTATCCGTTGTCTTATTTAAAGCACTCATTGTGTATCCCATTTGTAGCAATCTTTGGTCTATTTTATGTTCGATTTCCAAATATTCCTCTTCCCGTGTATAGGTCCTTTTGGCACGTACATATTCCCCATATGAGATAGCAGCTATTGTAGCTGGAGAGTGGCAGCTATTTGCTTTTAAAATTGAGTTGTCTGATCCTGGTTTATACTACATCGTGGTAACTACTTGCTGTGTTTCTTTTTCACCTGTCAGGAATATGTCTAGAAAAGGCATGCTGATACTATTCCAGTTTCCCGTAAAGCATAAATTATAATGATTGTTATTGATATAATCAAAGAAAGATTGTATGAGAGCTACATCGCAACCCCAGATGATTAAGAGGTCATTGATGTAGCGCCCATACCACTGGATACACCTCAAAAATGGATTGGCATCATTAAAAATGACATGGTGCTCCCACTACGCCATCATCAAATTTGCCAAAGATGGTGATGATGTGGCTCCCATAGGGGCCCCTATCAACTATAAATAAAAAAAAATGTCAAATGTGAAATAATTATTCTTCTGTTGCGTTTGTAGCTTTGTATCACCGTGTCTATCTCATATTCTCATTCTGGCTATTATAATTATTTCATCCCTATTAGGGAAGTTGTGCCATCCCGCTTTTATATCATAATTGTTTTTAATGTGTTTTAGTGGTAGTGACTAACCCAGCTCTTGTATTATCAGCGCCTCGTCTACATGGCATGGTTTATTGGTTGGTTTTTCAGGCGGATTTAGAAACCATCTGAAAATTCCCCATAGACTTTCATAGAAAATCTGTTCAGCAGCCTTCACTGAATGGATTTTCTGCCGGGCGGTTTTTCACACCGCCTGCAGTCCGAAAAACTTAGAACAGGTTCATTCTTCTGCTCGGTTTCCATACAGAAAATTAACATTGAATTCAGTGGGAACCAAACAGAAATCAAGTGAATGGTTTTGTACATGTTTTTTTTGCACAGTTTTGGGGCAGTTTTCAGTTTTTTCACTCAGAACACTTTTCTGCTTGCTAAAAACGTCCAAAAACCACTCAAAAACCTGGACAAAATCAGTGACAAAAAATTGTTCAAAAAACTAAAATGTTGAATAAATGACGGTTTTTTGTGTCAAAAAACGTCCAAAAACCGGTTGGGATGGACGGTTCTGCTGAGGTCAAAACCGAGCAGATTTTGTCCTTTGCCGTGTGAACGCATCCTTAAAGGGTTTATAAAATTGATTAAGGTATATATTGCTCTTTGTCACTGCATTTTTATAGGTTGTATACTGTAATCCGGAGATGGCTGCAGGACACATTGCTTTGGATTTGGAGTGTTGCTCGTCAGTTTGTGCAACAGCACATCTACTGATTTACGCTCACTGTTACTATTACACCTCACCTTACGACACCAGGAGAGCTCCCTCGTTTGTACTGTTTCTATTTTGTTTTAGTTCCAGTTATCAGTCTACTA
This sequence comes from Phyllomedusa bahiana, assembly GCA_025379985.1. NCBI lineage: Eukaryota > Metazoa > Chordata > Amphibia > Anura > Hylidae > Phyllomedusa > Phyllomedusa bahiana. Next base: position 55,936 of record JAODAL010023273.1, read on the forward strand.
CAGTCATTAAAGGAGCTCTTTGCTCACATTTCTACTCTTTCTTTACTCCTCACAGTGGTTTATGTCTAGCGCCTGTATACATGAAAATAAGAAATATTACTGGATTACAAAATTTAGAATACATTTATAGCAAATAAGATTTCATAAAGAGATTTTCCATTACGTATTAACCCCTTAACCCACCAGTCAAAATAATATGGTTCTTCATTTTTTTCCACTCCACCTTCCAAGAGCTATAAATTTTTTATTTTTCCACCAACATAGACATCCATAGGCTTTTATTTTGCGGGACAAAATACACTTTCTACAAAAAATTCAAATTGAGGCGAAATGTGAAAAAAACAGACTTGCACAATGTTTGCAGGGGTTTTGATTTTATGGCGTTCACTCTTTGGTGTCAGTGATGTCTTACCTGTATTCTGCAGGTTAATACAAATCAGGTAATACCAAATATGTAGGGTTTTCATTCTGTTTCAATACCATAAAAAATTCAAACATCTGTTTTCTAAATTTGGGTTGCAGCGCCATTTTCTGCGACCAATAACTTTTTTGCTTTTCCACCTACAGATCTGAATGAGGGTGCATTTTTAGTGGGCTAAAGTGTGCTTTCTATTTGTACCATTTTGGGATAGATTCGACTTTTGATCACTTTTAATTTTTAGGGGACGTGAAATTACCAAAAAACTGCAATTTTGCCATTTGGTTTTATTTTTCTTCTACAGTGTTCAGCGTACGGGAGAAATGATGTTATATTTTAATAGATCGACCTTTTAAAGACGCAGCAATAACAATTATGTGTAGCTTTTTATTATTTTCTTTTATTTGTAAAATGGCAAAAGTGGGGTGATTTGAACTTTTAATATTTTTTATTTTTGTTATACTTTAAAACATTATAAGGCTATGTTCACACGGCTTAAAATGGGACGTATTTCAGTCCGTAATTACGCGCCGTAGTGCGCGAATTACGGCTGGAATACATCCCAGTCATTACGGTAATCCACAGTTCTCATAGAGAACTATGGATTACGTCTCCTCTCCCTGCTCGGCGAATACGCTGCGGGGGGTGATAAGTGACATGTGAATTACTAGCGCCGTATACGCGTCGATGGTAATGAAAGTCTATGGGCCGGCGAGGTGCCGGCCCCCTGCTCCCGCCCCCGCTCCCGCCCCGCCCCCGTCCACATGGCGTAATTACGGGGCATAATTCCGCTTCCTAAATAAGCCGTGTGAACATAGCCTTATTATTATTATTATTATTTTTACTTTAACATTGCAATCATTGAGTCCCCCTAGGTTACTTCATCACTTCGGAGTGCGATTGTTAATACAGCCTATTGCATTGTGTTTACAATGCAATAGGCTGTACAAAGATGACGGTTGGGCAGGAAGTAGTAAAATGAGAAGTATGGTGGTGATGGACACCTTCACAATGATTCCAACTGCCATGTAATCCGATCAGGACCCATAATCTCACGGCGGCCCCAATCGGTGTGTGGCACCGATTGTCATTCACGGCATCTGAGGGGTTAAACAGCAGAGATCAGAGCCGGCTCTGATCTCTGCTCTTAGCAGCAGGTGTCAGCTGTATCTAATAGCCAGCACCTGCCACAAATGGAGCAGACTCAGCAAGTGAGCCAGTTCCATACTCCCTTAATACTACCGTGACCTACCAATACGTCATGGTGCACTATGGGGTTAAAACTTGCCTACTGCCCACTAGGCCAGTGTCTCTAGCCACTGTTTATATCCTGTTCTTAGATCACGTGACCATAAGCCAATCACAGGCCTCAGTTATGTGCCATACATTCAGCCATGTGACTACTAAGGCCAGTGATTGTCTCACAGTCACAAACAGCATATGAACAGGACATCATTATTAATGATCTATAGAAATTGACAGCCTGTTCTAGTAATATACCATGAAGTCTGTCATGATGCAACTCTTTAAGGACAGGAACTAATGAAAATTCATGTTTAATACTTAAATGAGAACAATGTTGTTACTCTACAGAGAACAATGTTTAAAAACTTACTTTGAAATAATAATACATTTCCTGCTTTCCTTGCTACAACATCAAATTATAATAATATAACAGAGAGCAATTTCAAAGTATAACACATGCCTTTGGCATACAGAGACACAGTGATAAGGAACATTATAGAAAGTGATTTAAATATTGACATCCCCCTCTGGCAAGTTTTTTATTAGGTACAATCCTAATATTCATCAACTAACTTCTCAAACTAAGAAACTGTGCAGAAAAAAATTCGAATTTTTTCTTTCAGCAAAGGTTTATAACATTTGTTTTATTATTTAACAGATTTCTTCCTTAGGGCATGGACAAAGTTCTTGATAAAACTTGTTCCTTTTGAAGCATAAATAACAGGAAGTAGGTTTTGCTTGGCTCTGGTTGTTTCCCTACATTAATTTTTTTTTACTTTAATCTATACCATCTGATTCAGTATCAGATACAGTATCTCACAACAGTAAGTTAACACCTCACAGTTTTATAAATATTATATTCTATCTTTTCATGGAAAAACACTGAGGATATGACACTTTGATACAATGTAAAGTAGTCAGTGTACAGCTTGTATACCAGTGACAGTTGTGTGCTCATCAATGTCTAAACCGCTAGCAACAAAAGTGAGTACACCACCAAGTGAAAATGGACACTGGGCAACATGTCAGAAAAGAGGCACCGCCACGCCAGTTTTATGGCGTATTAAATAAGTGTATAGTGTGCCTGAATGAATGAACCTGTCAAAAATCTGGTGTGTGGTATATCCTGCATAGTATAATTAATGCACCTATTCTAGGTGCATAGCACAACTTAGGAGTATAGCATATCATTGCTAGGATATTTGATTTGCCTACTTTAGGTGCATTCATATATGTCGTACTTGGCGTACAAAGTGCCTAGTTTGGGTGTACTACAGTTCCTTTATAAAGAGAATAGAGTGTCAACAGTTTTTTGGCGCAAATACACCAAAAAAATGGTGCAGCCCTAATGGGGCATGTCACCCATTGTGCCCAATTTGCTATTTTCCCTCCCCAGTTTCATGTGACTTGCTAATATTACAAGTTCTCAGATGTGAATGGGGAACAGGTGTGTTTAATTTGGCGTTATCACTTTCTCAAACTGGTCACTGGAAGTTGCCCTAGACTATAAGAAGATTACCAACCCCTGAAACAGAGCTGCAGCATTGTGGGCAAGACCATACAGTGGTTTAGCAAGACAGGTCCCACTCAGAACAGGGGTGTGGGCTCAGCCTGTCAGTGCTCAAACCATACGCCGCACACTGCATCAAATTGGTCTGCATGGCTAAGAAGTACAAAGACAAGTGTGTCTTGCCTACAGTCAAGAAAGGTGGTGTGAGTGTCATGATTTGGAGCAGCATGAGTGACCCATGAATGCCAACATGTACCGAGACATACTGAAGCAGAGCAAGTTCTCTCAATTCGGAAACTGGGGTGCAGGGCAATATTTCAACATGATAACGATCCCAAACACACCTCCAAGACAAACCCTTTCTTGCTATATAAAATGAGTGTAAAAGTGCGGGACTGGCCAAGCATATCTCCAGACCTAAACCCCATTGAGCATCTGTGGGGCATCCTCAAACAGGAGGAGGAGAGCAAAGTCTCTAACATCCACCAACTACATGATGTTGTCATGGAGAAGTGGAAGAGGATTTGTCCATTTTCACTTAAGGGTGTACTCACTTTTGCTGCCATGTGCATAAGGCCTTACTTTCCTTTACCGGGGCTCCATGTACAGTGGTTTTAGAAGAAAAAACAAAAGGATTGGGATCTGTTATGATTGTTTCTATTCTTAATTTACTTATGACATTGATTTATACTGTGCAGGATACTTGCAAGCAGGTTCATTCTAGCCCACAGAGGAATAGGGGAATTCCCCAGTGAGCATCTGGGCTTGGTGGGCCACTGAGAGTGGCGGGCCTGGGGCTGCTTTTCAGGGAGAAAGACAGAGAAAGATAGGCAGAAAACAAGAGGTATGTGCAGTATGTTCACTCCTGCAGAGAAGGTGTAGGGTGAACCTTAAGAATCAACTCCACTAGTGGGCTCCAAGAATCAACTCCACTTGTAAGCCCCAAAAAGTCATTTCACTGGTAGGCACTAAGAATCAGCTCCACTGGTGGGCCTAAGAATCCATTTCAATGTTGGGGCCCAGGCACCCCAGTCCAACATTGCTTGGCAGGTGAAATTTGCAAAGAATGCATTAATCGTCAACACATTTAAGTTTTTGGTTTGGGAGGGCACTTAAAGGCCTTGTGTATCCAGCTTTTCAGCTCTGTGTGATCAGGAGGGGGCATGTGTGATTTGTTTGAATTACATATCATGTGACCCAGCAGGATGACATCACCAGGCCTTTCCTCTCTCTAGTCATAGAAAATGTTATTTATGTATAGAGTTGTGAGTAACTACAATGTAGCTCAGAGGTAAAGTTTTTGCCTCAGAGCACAAGGGTCCTAGGTTCAAATCCTTGCAGGAACCAAACCTGTGGATTATTTTTTTCTCTTTATCAGTACACATACCTGATTAAGGTATTTTTTTAATGTATTTATTTGCACTGTTTGACTTATTATCAAGGAGTACAGAAGACAAGAGTAGAATGACAGCACCTCGTGGTTGAACACTCAGTAGCTGCCTGAAAGGAGAGGTGATGCTTTCAGCCCTGGTCGTATCCCCTGGAGATGAGCTGTAAACAATGGATCACTAAAGGAGCAGCTAAAACAAAAACGGTACAGAATTTTTAATAATTTTTAATAATGATGAATGGTGAAAATGTTTATTATTTAATTTTTCCGGCTTCCCACATCAATTTTACTTTGTCGCAAAACCCCTAATTAAAAGGCTTAAACCAGACTGACAAATCTATAAAAAGAAATACATCAGATTTCAATCCATTTCTTTAGCCCATCGCATGGTGATACAATGTTCCTTTAAATTTCTCTTTCCATTATAACTATTAAATGACAGGTAAAGAAAATGTATCATAAACTGATGACAAAGTTGTAAGACAGTATAATATGCTGTTTAGCTGGTGGCAATGGATTCAAGACAACACAGGAGCTGTTCTACGCTATTTTACTTTCTGACTCCTAAAAGGGTCTGGTGCCATACCCCATACAAATCTATGGAACGCCATTGGAGATACCAGGTAAACCCCATAATCAAATCCAGGTGCCTGCTTTTTTTCATCTGGGGTCCTTATGATAATAAAAGTAAGGACAGTAATGGAATCGAGGCAGGGGATTCTGTGTGTAAAGAATATAGTGCATTTATATAGAGTGTGTTTATATAGAGTATATATAGTGTATTTATATAGTGTTTGTATGTTATGTTTGCACATATGTGACAGGGGTTGTGTCACCAATAGCATAGGTGATTAATGTATGATCACTAGGGGTCCTCTGCGGGACCCCAATGCCGAAAACAGGTTGCATACCTATTGTTGGGACAGCTGTCAACCGTGCACTCTGCAAATCACTGTTATGGGACAAATGAAAATACAAACCCTATTGGTTGGTTCCAAAAACCATACATGGAAAGATTTGTTTTACTATAACAAAGGGTATTTTTAACATTTTGGTTTTTTCCTACAAAAAAACCAACTTTAACCCATCAGAAATTCATTTCAAAACCTTCGAGGTTAATCTGAGAAGGATCTACTAGAATGGACATGTCCATTATTTTCCAAACCACGGTGTACAAAATCCAGGTTGTAGTTCACTTTGTGGACTACTGCATGGACTCTCATATCAAATGAATGGGAGTCAGATTACAAGAGGATTTTAACATGGAATCCGACAATTTTTCTTTGAGTGAAAAGAAGCTTTAAGCCACTGGATGCAAATGAGACTAAAAATGAGACTAAATAAAAAGCAGCACGCAAAAGTCTTAAAGAGGCTAAGAAAATGAAACCCAACATATTAGAAAGTTGCATCATGATTAAACTTTATTTACCTACCCTGGAAAATCCAGCTTAAAAACCATACAAAATAAAATACTTTACTGAAATAGCAAAGGGTTTTAAAAAAAAAGAGAGACACAAAGGCGCACAAATATGAAGTCATTATGGTAAGAAAATTGTAAAAACAGGTGAGAGATACACTCACCTTATACTTGTGCGATTCAGAAAGGGACAACACCATGAAATTTTTTTATTAAGAGCCCTCTTTTTTGTACCTGGTCCACCAGCCCGATCCTGGCCTGCACTGAACCCAAAATCCACCAGTGCAGGAAGAAAAAGGAAACGACCCGGGCCGAAGAAAAAAAAAGGTGCGGCCTCGTGGGTATGGAATAATGCTCTACTCCGATTAGGGAAAAGAACAATTTTTTTGTTTTTAAAAAAACGTATTATCCAGTTTTCCGCCTATACACGCTTTATCAGGGTGCAAAATCCACAAAGAAAAAATGGAGAAATTTAAAGGGAAATTCCATGTTTAAAATTGGGAGCAAATGTCAACTTCTTTACAGTGTTGGAAATTCGCCTAACGAGGGTGCATTCGATGGAAACTCATAGTTTCAGCTTTTTGAACATGGCCATGCTTTAAAAATGCAAGGGACTTTGGGTTGGTCTTCATAAAAGCTGTGTTTTAGTAGACACCACATGGGGCGCCCCCCCGCTATTAAATCGCTTCACCTTCAATTCCCCGGGGACTTTCGGGGGCAAAACTGACCCCCAAAAAAGAATGGAACGCAGCCTTACAAGGTAAACCGCGCCCTGGAAAAAAAACGAGCTGGGGCCCAAGACCTACAATACGTCAAACAACCAGTATAGATTTTCCGGACAGCACAGATTGCAGCACATAAGGGGACGTCACAGCAGGAGTCACCTGCGAGGGCCCCAAACACCCCCCATTGGTTGTGACCACCACAGTCATATACTTTCTCCCAACATCTGACAACCCCCGCCAAGAGTGGTGGGTTTTAAAAACACACAAACCCAATTTGGGGATGGCCGGAGCGTGAGGGGGTCCCACCCGCCTAACCCACCTCACTCCGTTTGCTTCCCACAGGGGAGAATACTTGTGCGTGGC